>JAAGWI010029859.1:0-15969 GCA_012274505.1 Galium porrigens var. tenue
ATCTTGTTACGTTCGTTGTAATGTGTATTTTTAGAGTATATATTTTTTATAATATTTTATTGTATATAATTTAAGATATTATAATTTGAAACTCAGTTTTGAATAGTGAATAAAATAAAGACAGACATAAAGGAAGAAATAATCAAAATCAATTCACATGTCATTAAATTTTGTTTCCCCAAATACTCTATCTTTTCAAAAAATTTATATTAGAGATTGAAATAGAGAAGATGTTGTAGCTGAAAAAGGATCCAAAATCTCTAAAATCAATGAAAATCTATATCATATGAAAGCGGTTGAACTTGCTCTTATACCGTTCATATATTTGACATTCTATACATACTTGATTATCTTATTATTCTTATAACTAGTTTCTATTCATCTAGATTCTAGATATACTTTATATATTATCTTGCTACTGCATGTTTCAAGATAACTATTTCCATATGTGAATGCCTCTTCAATATATTCTATGTTTCCATTGTAATTGCACAACATTTAGCAAACATTTTCAAGTCAAGATCCTATATTTCAATTAGGGCACGTTCTCTATAACTTATTTGAACGGAGTTGAACTAGATATTTAATTGATTAAATCTAAACTGATCTAAAGTAAATTTTAATGTATCAAGAAACAGTGATAATATAAATAAATGAAATCGAATTTCATCAAATCATATTTCTTTTGAAGTGATTTGAACTGAACTAAACTGATTTGAATTGAAAGTTAAAAATAGAAACTCTTTGAAATAGGCAAGGAATTTGTAAAAGGGGATAGTGAGGAAATTAAGAGCGAAAAGATGGGGGAAATGGCGGGGTTGTCGCAAGTGCAGGGAAAGGCGAAGCGCGTAAAATGCTGTGGGGCCTGTTAATCGCCGGACACCTCTCTATAACACACTGGTGGCTTCCATGAATTCTACAAAGCTAAGACACCCCTTCTCCTGGGCACCTCCTCTCCCTGCTCGTCATCGAGAAGAGGTCCCACCCGCGTCTTTATCCCCCCTCTCCCCCATCTATCCATCCATCTTTCCCATCCCCTTCTCTGTTCGGTTTATGATACGCCGCCTCCATGGCTCCGCCGCCGCCGCGCCTCCGTCTTCCGGTGGTTCACGTCGTCCTGCTGTTGGGTTTGCTCACGGTGGTTTCGCATGCTATGGATAAGGGAGATTCCAAGGATGATAAGAAGCTTGTTACTTATGATAGCCGGTCGTTGATCGTTGATGGGAGCAGGGAGCTGCTCTTCTCCGGCTCCATTCATTATCCACGTAGTCCACCTGAGGTGTGTGTTTTTGTGCATCAGCACTGCGTGGGTGTAATGTTTATAGAATCGGGATTCTAGACATGATATATAGGATCAGGCAGGATTGGTAATGTTGGATTCTAAAAATAAAAATCGAAGCTAATTAATTTTGAATATTATATAAGTATAAATTGGTTTTTTCGTACCAAAATCTTGTTAATTTGAATGGTTGGATTTGGGTCGGAATTCTGATAATTATGCATGACGACGTGGTGCAACAGATGCATGGAATAATGTGTGTGTTTGTTGTGTGTTTTGTGTTAGATGTGGCCGGACCTTATTCGGAAGGCGAAGGAAGGCGGTCTGAATGTGGTTCAGACCTACGTTTTCTGGAACTATCACGAGCCGGTGAAAGGGCAGTTTGATTTCTCCGGCAACAAGGACCTTGTTAAGTTCATCAAGTTGATCGGCGAGGCCGGTCTCTACGCCACTCTCCGGATCGGACCTTTCATTGAAGCCGAATGGAATGCCGGGTGAGAAAATCGCGCATTCGTCACGATCATCCTGATATAGACTTTATCAGACACCAATGATTAACCTTCTTTGTTTGTTTTTGGATCAGAGGATTCCCATATTGGTTGAGAGAGGTCCCAAATATCACATTCCGCTCTTACAATGAACCATTCATGGTAATGCTAACGTTATTTGAAGTTTAGAAATGTTTATGAATCATTTGAATACATTTTTTAACTGTAAATTAATGTTCCTCTTAACTTGCAGCATCACATGGAAGAATACAGTAGGAAGATCATCAACATGATGGAGGAGGAGAAGCTCTTTGCACCTCAAGGAGGTCCTATCATCATGGCACAGGTTTGTTTGTACATAGACTAGGTTGTCATTTTATCGAGTCAGTTACGTGTTTTCGTGCTGATTTTTTCGCGCTTTTGGTGTAGATTGAGAACGAGTACAACAATGTCCAGCTTGCATACAGAGATTTGGGGAAGAAATATGTGGACTGGGCAGCCAACATGGCTGTGAAGCTGTATGACAAAATCCCATGGGTCATGTGCAAGCAAAAAGATGCCCCTTCCACTGTGGTCAGTATTTCTCGCTGTTTTCTTCGCGAAAAACGATGAATTTGCTCTTAATTTGTGTGTCTGTTTCTGCAGATTAGTACCTGCAATGGAAGGCATTGTGGAGAGACTTTTGTTGGTCCAAATGGCAATGATAAGCCCTCTCTCTGGACTGAAAACTGGACTGCTCAGTACAGAACATTTGGTGATCCTCCAGCACAAAGAGCCGCAGAAGATCTTGCTTTCGCTGTGGCTCTCTTCTTCGCCCGAAATGGAACCCTAACCAACTACTACATGGTCAGTATGTTGCTATGTTTCATTCGTTTCTAAATACAAGGCAAAAAGAGCCTTATTTCTAAAAGAGTGGCAAAAATGAGATTTGTTTTTGTGATTTTACAGTACCATGGTGGAACCAATTTTGGTAGAACTAGTTCTTCCTTCGTCACAACTCGCTACTATGATGAAGCTCCTCTTGATGAATTTGGTAAGTAGTATATTATAGTGCTGTCCGTTTCTGACCCGAGAACCTGAAAGTAAGGGGAGATCGGTTTCTGCTTGTTCCCAAAAAATGTCTTCTGCTCCTAGAATAATCAGTTTTTTAATAGTTTATCAAACATCCAAAACTCCTTAACTTGTAAGGAAAACTGCATATAGCCATGCTAGCTTCCATTTCTTGAATTGAATCGTGATTCGTGATGTATGATTCAATGTGAATTCAGGGTTGAGAAGGGAACCTAAATTCAGCCATCTTAGGGACTTGCACAGGGCCTTAAAGCTGTCCAAGAAGGCTTTGCTTTGGGGAACTCACCACACTAAGAGGATTGACAAGGACTCATTGGTACGTAATGATCAACAACTGATCATAAATTCGTGTCATTTTTTCCAACATTATGAAAGATTGGAAGCTTAATGTAGCGTTTTCACAGGTTATCACCTATGAAAAGCCTGGTGACAACAACGTTTGTGCAGCTTTCTTGATCAACAACCGTACCACAGAACCAACCAGCATCAAGTTCAGGGACATAGACTACTATCTGCCTGAGAAATCCATCAGCATTTTGCCTGACTGCAAAACTGTCGTTTATAACACGCAAACGGTAAATCATTCTTAAACTCGCTATCCTTTTCTTATGTCATTTTCTTCACAGAAAAATGACATTGTTTGTGAAAAATAAAATAAAACCAGATTGTTGCACAACACAATGCAAGAAACTTCCATGAGTCGAAGAAGGTTGGCAAACTCGAGTGGGAAGTCCTGTCGGAAAAACTCCCCACCGAAGAACAACTGCCAATGAAAAGCAAGTCACCAATGGAGCTATACAGCTTGACAAGGGACACCACAGACTATGCCTGGTACAGAACAAGGTAAAAGCTAGCAAAATACTAGGTTTCTTGAAAGAACAAATGTATGAATTGTCTGAAATCTGATTCTATATGTTTGATCAAATGTTGCAGCATAAGTTTCGACACCCGAGATTTGCCAATGAAGCCTGGAGTCACCCCAGTCCTTCAGGTTCTGAGCCTTGGACATGCTTTACTAGGTTTTGTGAACGGCGAATACGTAGGCTTCCACCATGGAAACAACATAGAGAAGAGCTTTGTGTTCCAAAAGCCTGTCAGCCTAAAGCCAGGAGCCAATGAAATTTTGCTGCTAGGAAACATTGTTGGATTCCCTGTAAGATTTCTTCTGACAAAATATCACAGTAAGTGACTAAATGTAATAAAATTTGCACAAATTAACATAAGTTGATTATCATGAATCACAGAACAGTGGAGCTTACATGGAAAAGCGATTCGCGGGACCCCGAGCTGTGACTCTGCAAGGTCTCATGTCTGGAACTCTTGACATCACCATGAACAACTGGGCACACCAGATAGGTTTGGAAGGCGAGAAGCAAGAGTATTTCACTGAAGAAGGTTCGAAGAAAGTTTCATGGAAGCAACTCAACCGCGGAGGAAACCTCGGAGGAGTCAATCTTCCCCTAACCTGGTACAAGGTATATATATATATATATCAATCTTGAAACCCTAGCCTGGAAAAAGTAAAATGAGAACATATATATTGTAGAAATGCTGACAACGTTTGTGCTTAATTCAGACCTACTTCGAAGCCCCCGAAGGTGATAATCCAGTTGCTATCCAGATGAACAAAATGTCCAAGGGATCCATCTGGGTGAATGGAAGAAGCCTTGGTCGCTATTGGGTGTCTTTCCTCTCTCCACTAGCACAGCCTACTCAGATAGAGTAAGTACCATTTTTTTTAAACCATCACACTTTCCAATTCCGTCAGTTTTTCTTAACACTGTCACACTTTCTTTTATGGTAAGAAGTAGATCATTCTGATCCACTTCTTTTCTTGCACGACTTTCTAATTTTTATAAAGCGGTCACACTTTCTAGTTCACTCAGTTTCTCCAACAGTGCACAATAATCTTTTCATTTTGATCCACTCATTTTTCTTGCACAAACTTCTACTAGAACAAAAAATCATTCAAATAAAATATTGTCAGTTTTTTTCCTTATTAGTGTCGCACTTTCAAATTCAGTCAGATTTAAAACACTACGCATTAGTCTTTTCAGTCTATCCACTCAATTTCATGTAGACTTCCACTTGTATAAAAAATTGATCCAAACAAAACTTTTTGGTTTTCTTAGACAAAAAGTAAAATGTTTGGTTTTGTTGGTTCCCAGGTACCATGTTCCAAGAGCGTTCTTGAAGCCTGGTAAGAACCTTCTAGTGGTGCTCGAGGAAACCGGAGGAGATCCGAGGGAGATCAAGGTGCTCGTGGTGAACCGCGACACAATCTGCAGCTACATCACGGAATACCACCCGCCTAGGGTCAGGACATGGGAAAGAACAGACAACACACTGAGGGCAACGGTGGAGAATGTTACTTCAGGTGCTCATCTGTCCTGTCCGGATGACACCATCATCAAGGAAATCGAGTTCGCAAGCTTTGGCGATCCCTTTGGCGTCTGTGGCGGATATGAAATTGGCAAATGCCACGCTCCCGATGCCCTCAGCATCGTCAAAGAGGTAAACACACATTTTACACAAACACTTGTATAAGCCAGGATCACCATGATCCAGCTTGATGTTGCTTGATAATATAATGAGGTTGCTTCACCTCTAGTAAAAACCTCATCATATTATCAAGCTGCATCACATGAGACTTTCTCATTGTTTCTTTTTGTTTTGCCTACATTGATTCCCTCTTCTTTCGATGAATTCGTTGGACGGTGAAACAGAAATGCGTAAACAAGAAGGAATGCACGGTGCCAATGAAGAAGGAGCTGTTCTTCAAGGAAAACGATGCTTGCCCGGATATTGCAAAGACTTTGGCTATTCAAGCGAAGTGCGGGCACAGGGTTGCTAGCTTGGAGGATACTGATCTTGGAACCAAAAATAGGGTAGAAACATAACTTTTTTAGCTTCTTCTGACATTTGCAAAGAAAGAAGAAGAAGAATTTGTTGCTGTTGACGATGTTCATATACAAAGACTTCAAATACTGAATGTGCATATTCAACAAGATTTCGTTAATCTTACGTAAACTCCAGTTTCCTCAAAAAGAGCTGAATTTGTACGAAGCTAATTTTTTCCACAGCTTTTTTACCGGCATTTGGGTTTCACTATTTACTTTGCATACTATTCTCAGGTTTTGTGTGTTTTCCTTTCCTGTTTTTTTTTTAAATAATAGTTCCTTCTCCTTCTGGTGATTAGTGAAATTTGAACATCAGCAAAGAGTGTTTTTCAACGAATTACACGATGATTTAAAGTAAAAACACTATTCAAAGTTACAAACTTACGAATAACAATTTAATGAGTTAAAATTCCACGCTTCATTTGTCAAATGAGGAGCAACTGTAGCAAGTGCATTGGAACAAGACAGAACATTGCTATGATGGATTAGTTAAAAGGAATTCAATTCAATTCAGCTTCAGTTTAGCTCAGTCTAAAAGAATGGACCTAGTTGAGAATATAGTATAAATGTGCAAGACAAAATTAACAATTAGCGCAAAATTAACGCGGGGAAATATTACTATTGCATTAGTATGACCTAATAGAGCTAGTACTTTTTTTATTTGCCAAAAGAAATTGTCTAAACGAATAGTGAAACATCATCCAAGTTTCAAGACATCTTTGGCATACCTTCTATCTCCTACACAGCATTCAAAACTCAAAAGAATAAATAACATTCTACTTATTTACAAAAACCCTTCTGTTCTTTTCATTTTTTGTTGCAGGCCTTCCCCAGATAGTGCCACCATACATGCCTCTGACCTGAATAATGCTCCAATTGAGAACTTCACCGGCATAAAATGGTACATCTTATGTTCCTAAGGACTGACCTCCGAACCAATCAGAGATCAACATTTAAGAGAGAATTTTTTATTGAGAACAGAACTAAGACGATTACCCCCGACAAAAAGCCTTTCATACAGAAGTGTTTCAAAGTACAATCTCCATCTAGTATACTGAAGGATCACGATAAATCGAATGAACCCTGCCCTTCATTGATTGCATACAGTAGTTTCTTGAACATGATTTCCTGTTTTCAAAGAGAAACTGTTTAGGAACTTGAACCAGCTAGAAAATTTCTAACAGACTAGATGCATCATATCTTTCATTCCTAATGTTCTAAATCAGAATGAACATCTAAAGAAAGGAAAATATCAGCGTATTACTAAAAGTGTACCTTTGTGGAGTAAGGAGGAAGCTTCAAGTAGTTGGCACATGTCATCACACTAGGCAAATCTTCATCTGCAGAATCTGATGCCCCAGTACCATTGTTCGCTGTGTTGCTTGCACTGGAAGAATGCTGTTCAGACAAAAGATCAATTCATGTCAATACAGTATAGAAGAGAGAACCATTAATAGTGGGCCAGCAGTTATTTTACACCTGATTTACATACCTTGCGCACTATTGTCAACTTCGGATTCAACACCGCTAGACCTCCGGGAGGGAGACGAGGAGCACCAGTCACAAACTGACAGAAGGCCCTTTGCTGCTCAGGGCTGAACTCTCCCATAATCTCCAACAACTAAGAGAAGCAATAGAACATGATATGAACATCTTTAGTGAAACCAAAGAGGCAAAAAATACTGCAATATCAATTTCTAGTAGTATGACGAGATTAGTAGAATGTACTAAACATACATTGATGATAGCTGGACTCTTGGCTGTGTAGCCATGATCGAATTTGATGTGATCTACCAAAGTATCAGCCTGCATTTGTTCAAAAGAATTAGACAAGTTTTTTCCCCATTCATATGTATGGAGTGCAGGTCAGAGAAATAGAGTACCTTCCAAAGCTCCCTACGACCACATAACAGATAATCCAACTCATCAGGGGAGAATATTTGTAAACTTGAGACATCGAACACCTGAACACGATCAACATGGTTGAGCATATCAACAGGTACTTAAATATAAAATGGGATTAAACATAAAACAGAAGAGTGATACATACGTCCATAAACAAAACAAATTGCATCATGCAGGTTATAATAGGGTAATCTTTAACTAGTGAAAACAACTATCATTACCAACAAAAAATAATTAACAAAATCAAACAAATTTTCAGTAAGAACTTGAGCTTCATTGATTGAAGTGAACCTGATTAAAGCCAGATCTAAATGCCTCCATTTGTCTTCTAATCCCACTCCTGACAGTTGCATCAACCACCAGAGACAGATACTCATCCAAATTATTCATGTTGACCTATTGACAAAAGCAACAACAGAGTAAGAAATAAGATAGACATCAACCAACACAACTAAGCCTCCCAATTAAACACAACTTACATTCTCATCTCCTGGTTTAAGTACATGTTCAGGGTGGCCTGGCAGAGTGAAATCTAAACAGAGATCCTCAGTCCGAGTCCCCCGAAAAAGTAAATCAGAGTTCTGAACTTGGCTGTGACCTGCCATTGACTCCAGGTACCGTTTCCTGAAAACAAGAGCCTGAAGTTCTTGCAGTGTCTTGCCAAAAGCAGCATCAAAAGATACAATGTCCTCTAAATCAAGGTCCTGCATCCACATTTTAGTAAGTTGCTTCAAAACCACAATAAAGGCAAAAAAAAGCAGTAGATGGTTCATAAAAAGGACATGTATCCTACCTGGCCAAGCACAAGCTTATAGAAAGCAGAAGATAGAGGCAAGTCCATTAGTCGTCCGTCCTGAAGAGCTTTAGCCATCACACGCCCAAGCAATCGGAAGTATTCTATTACTTTAGAAAACTGGCTACCCTCAGATGCATCAACATTCAGGGACCAAGGTCTTGGAAACAATCCAAGAGGTGCATGTACGAGATCAACATCAGCAGGAGATGAATCTTCAGATGAGATGTCATTCTTCCCATCCAGGGGAGTATCAATATCCATAGCAGATCTTTCTGAAGAAGCACTCGAAATCCACATCCCCAATTTGTTTTTCTGCAAGTCATGACTCAACAGTGTGTAGAACTCAAGAGTAGGGCCTAATCCCGTTCCAACCTCACCAAAATATTCAACTTCGAGGACCGCCTTTTGGCTCGAGTACATATCCATGACTTTAACAGCAGAATCCAGAATTCTATTACGGGAGACGCGGACTTTCTGGCGCTGCAATCGCCCCACCCGTATCTCTCTCTCATTTGAACCATTGCCATCTGCTCCCTGTTGCTGTTGAAGCCGATTCAGTGCTCTGGACAACCCAAATGCAGTTGAGTAGAAATATTGGCGACGAGTTTCAAACGGAAAGAGAAATGGACAAGATCTTGTAAGCTGGAAGCACCACGATGGAAGAGATCCGCTGCAGAGTGCAAGTGCATCTTGAATCTGCCTAGCCAGTTTAGGCGTAAGTTTGTTATTAATGAATTCCTCAGATGGTACTTTGATACCGCTACCACTGAGTGCATCTAGAATGGCAATCTTCCCTTCTGAGAAGTCATCAATAACAGCCTGAACACGCAGACGTGGAGCTAGCTGATTCAAAACCTCAAGCACACGTAACAGAGCCAATATGTCGTATGTGGGATTATTTTTTTCTAGATCACATGGAAGTTCCCCCTGTAAAATGCTATCTAGAAGTGAAACTTGGTGGGATGAGGATTCTGAGCTGCCAGCAGCTGAAGAACTAGCTTTCGCAGACTTGGAAGGATTTGCTGAGCCTGGAGTTCCTTGTGACATGTACTCGTCTGCTCTTTGATATGTGATGGTGTAAATCTCAGTCCAAAGCCTGCTTCCGTCGCTAGAAACAAAATCACTTCCCCCATATCTCTCCTCATCATCATCTTCAAATGCAAGCTGTCTCTGAACTGCCTGATAAATGGTCAGGTGATTGTTAAGCTGCTTCCCTCCTGCAGAAAACATCAATCTTGGAGGGTCACCTGAACCAGACAGAGGGCGGCCATGGCGATCTCTCCCTCCCCTTGCTCCTCTACCATTACCCGCAGCCAGTCCAGCCATGGCCGCAGCAGCAAATGACATTGCACCTCTTGAACCAAAAGAGCTCCCACTCCTCAGATCAACAGAGCCAGAGCCTCCAGCTGCAGGAGCTCTGCTGCTTGAACCAGCAGCTTGATTGATTTGGCTGTCAGCAGTAACAGGAGCACCAGGGGCATTCTCAGTAGAGTCGGCCAGTTTGACATCATGTACCCTCTCTGGCATACAAACAGGCATTGAATCATCTCCAAGTACCTGATACAACATGAAAAGGAGACCAGAGTTTAGATACAACCAAACAACAAAAACTAGACAGCAACTCTAACCTTCTTTATTCACTGAACTAGCTAACAACATAAACCATAACCACAATTAGAAAAGATGTGCATTCTCATGCAAAAAGTTCACCAGATGCTACAAATACCTCTACCATGTACTAAGGTGTATTCAATCCTATGGAAGTTATTAGCTTGTAGATACTTTTATGCGCTTGATTTAACAGCTTGCATTTATTTCCTAAAAGCACACCATGAACTCGTACATTATCCTAGCAAAATTTGTTGCTCTTAAGAGAAATCTCAATTTTAGGACATCGACACCGGACAAGCAACCACTGAAAAAGAAATAAAGGTTGCTTACATCATCCTCATCCTCGTCATCATCATCATCCGACATATCGTCATCTTCAATCACCAAAGCATCGTCCATATCAACTGGAGATGTATCCAACTCATCTTCCTGCAAAAAACACAAGGAATACCAGAAGTAATGTTAGATCATATAGAAGGAATACAACTGAAGCCCATATTGCCAACTACAAAACTTTGGAGGAGGGTGAGGGTGGAGGAGAGCTAAATCTCTCCCCTATATCAGAAATATTATCAGGCAGATATATTCATCATATATAAAGACAGCACTACCCAGGCCCCATAATAAGAAGTATATGACTAACAACAAATTCACAGACCTTGAAGAAAATTAGTACAAGTGTGATGATGATACTTATACCCAAGAAAGAGAACAAAAGCTAAATGCTACACATGGGTGAAATGAAGCTACAATTTGCAAGTAAAGCATACCTCAGAGCTAGTGTCCCCATTTACAGGCTTCGACTGTCCATCTTTATCCAAAGATGCTCTTCTCCGAGCAACATTTCTAGTTTGAGGACCTTTCCCTTCCTCTGACGTTGGCTTCAACACAGCTTTCCCTTTTCCCTTTGATGACCCAGCACTCTTTTCAGGTGTAGATTCTTTTTTAGTTGCATCACCTATGTTAATGGATGATCTCAATCTTGCTGAATGGCGCCGACCTGTTGCAGGAGGCGTGGAGGCAGATGGTAGCGGAGCAACGGCACTAGCAGGTGTGGTTCCAGCATCAGTGTTCCCGGCTGAACCTGAGGGCTTCTGACCAGACTCACTTCGCTGGATACGGGGCCAGAGGAAGTCCTCTACAGCAGCTAAACTTGCTAAAGGGTCTATCAAGACAACATTTGTTGAATAGTCACGGAGGGATTTCTCTCCATGGGCTCTGCAGAGCCTCAGCTTTAATGGTTGAGCCAAAACACTTAAACCAGAAGAAGGCCTTGAATTACCACTAGATGATCTAGGATTATGGCTCAGAACAACTGGAAAACGTTCCAACGAAGATAGAGCACTTTGTAGCTTCTGAATCAACAGATTCATCGGGACTGCATTGGCTTCGCTAGAAATAGATGGAAGAGCAACTGAAACAAAAGATTTGTATCTCCTAAGAGCTTGCTGACGAAGCTTAGGCAGGTTAGTCTCTGAAATTTTATCCTTGGAATAATATCCACACGTAAAATAACTCAATAAAGCTTTGACAACACCACTGCCAGTGAACTCAAAAGTGGAAACACCATCGCCTTTCCCAAGCTCCCCCAGAATATCAGCTACCACTCCAGCTAAATTATCTTCTTTACTGGCTGATATATCAGTAAAGCGAGCAGATTTGGATTTTCCCTTGGACTTTGCCTTCGGCTCATCAGCATTGAGTTTCAAACAGAGACTCTTCAAATGCAAGAGATCGTCAGTAATCAACGTATCACTGGCCTCTGGATTTGAGGGGAAATATTTTTCTTTGAAAGCTTTTGCACATGAACTAACTGTTGCTCGAATGTTAGAGTTGACAGATTGAATATCTCCGGTGTTTGTAGGTGTAGAAAATGACGAAACAGGACTCTTGGCATCATCAGCAGGATTTGCATCAGCATTCGTAGTACCCCGACGTCGGTAGCGCCTTGAGCGAGAGGACCCAGTTATGGAATCATTATCTTTTTCGGCTGATTGCTGTTGGGAAGAATCACCAGGAGTACCAGATGTTATCAGCGCATCTATGGCGTGTACAACACCTTCTCTGATGAACATCTTGGCGAAAGTCCCTGGAAGTTTCTCCATTAAGATTTCAGCTATCTGAAGGGCAGGCACCAATACCTGGGGATCCTTCCAGGCTAACACCCCAGCCAGGAAACTGTACATAAACAAACATTATATACTCGGTATTCAATTAACCTTAAGAATCAGCCACTGAGCTATCCAATAGAAAACTTAGGTGAAGCAAATAATTTCATACCTTGAAACGTTTGTTACACTTAGCAAAGACTGAATCATATCAGCAGAGCTGAAGTACATGAGTTTGCCAATGGCTGATAGGCACTTGTAACGGACAGGAGCATTTACACTTGAACCGTATATCTGAATTCATCATAAACACACTTAAATACTTGCCACAGTAACCAGGAAGATTGAATAGAAATAAATAGTCCAAAGGTACTAGTACTACTAACCTGGACTAGAACCGGCAGAAGATCTATTGCAAACTGTTGCAGAAGTTCAGGCTGTTCAAGTAACAATTTCTCTCTGGGCGAAACTTCTTGTGACCCATTCGAGTCTTCCAGTTTCACAGATGCGCTACCAGAAGGCTTCTTCACAAGTGGACCCTTGTTTAACAAGTTATTACCAGAAGGGAGAGAAATAATTCCTTGTGGTAGTGGAGGAAGAAGCTCATTAGCCAGGTTCATGATTTCAAAAATCTGAAAGAGAGTTAACAAATTAGAAAAACTTCAATAATACGCTGGTAACTATAAAAATCACAATCCATAGCCATTGATAACTGTCACCTATTCCAACCTTGACAATGATCTATGATTCAAGAATCTATGACAATGTAACAAAATTGAAAAATCTATCAGATTTTTCAGCCAAGATATTATTCTTTTGAGCATCTTAGAAACAACTGTTGGAGGAAAATGCAACTGATCAAACCGTACACATCATTAGTATTTTACACTGAGCATGATACACTAGGGATACCAAAAGCAAAAAAGGCACATAAGAAGACAAAACCAAGGAGAGAACAATGGCAAAACAAAGATGACCATGAAAAAACAACCTGCTCCGGTGGCCTACTTAATGCAGGTGAAACAGACATGCCAGCAACAAGGCCAGAACCAGAAAGAATGTCCTTCAGAATCCCACTTATTCCAAGGAGCAGTAGAGTTTTGGCTCCAAGATGAGAACCGCTTGCACAGATCGAAAGAAGTTTGATCAAGCCCTGCATTACTCCAGACTGTTAAACCCGAGCACTCGCCTAGAGAAATTATTACTTGAGTGATATAAAAGAGCCAAGTTTACCGTGTATGTAGAAGTGCTCAACGATGCCTGACCGCCTCCTGCGTTACTGGTTGAAATGAGAGAGGCAGCTTGTGTAACCAGTCCATGGTTACACAGTTCATCCAGCTTATCAGGGGATGAGGAAAAGGCCTCTGCAATACGTGTCAAGCAGATAGAAGCATGCTCCAAAACCTACATGAAAATTGAATAACATGAATAAAAGTGGTGCAATGGCAGAAAAGTAAGTGGATTCAACTGCTTGCAGAAGAGCGTTTATCCTACCTTAGCATCATGATACTGAAGGAGGTTTGTCAAAAGAGGGACAGCTTCCATCACAAAGTCAGCTGCATCAGAAGGAAGCTTTCTGCACATGTTCGCAGCGGTGGAGAGTGCGACACGCTAAAAGACACAAATCCATTACTCAGAAAGGCACAAAAAGGCATTTCAGCCACAGCAAAATTATCAAGCACAGTTTTTTTCCAACATGTAATTCACTGATCTCTTACCTGGACCCCTGTTGAGAAAAAGTCAAGGTAGGAAAGCACGGCCATCAGTGCTCCAGCACGCAAGCAAGCAGTTGGGTGTTCCAAAGATATCTTCTTCAATGCTTGCAGAGACTGTTTCAATCAAAAACAGAAGCAACATGTATCATAATCCAACATCAACAGCTTGCACAAAATTCAACAACATCAATCCAGTTTTGTAATCACTAAATTTACAAACTTTCATCAAAAGCATTGACCTGAAAGAGTAAAAACCACAACTAACCTGTTCAGCTAAGTCCATATATTCGATTGTGAGCAATCTCGCAACAAAGCAAGATACTGCACCATAATGCACAACAGCAGCACATGAAGATGGGAGCACATCAACCAAATGCGTAAGTGCCCTGGCAGCAAGAAGCATGATATCCGCATTGCTCTCATGAGTAAGCAGCCCAACGAGAACAGGAACAAAAGAATCGACCGAGAAAGTACTGAGTGAGTCCTCAGTCCCAATGGAAAGCATCTCGCAGAGCTGAGTTAATGCCTCCACTTGCTTCCCTTCCTCACCATCCGCCCTCAATCCAGCTAGTATCTTCTTCAGACGGCTGCTCTGATGCGAAGACGAGCCTGAACCCCCCATAGCTGAGCTAGGAAGCAAATCGTCCAATCCAGCTCCCAGCTTCCTCAGCAACCCTTGCAGCGCGCTACTGGCGGAGGTCAAATTCTGATGCAGGATGCCAACACCACCTTCACTGTCGTTATCATCATCATCCCTGCCCCCAGAGTCAATATCCAATCCCATGCTTCTCTCAGCTTCTCTTTCTCTTTCCCTTTCTCTCTCCCTCTCTCTTTCCTTTTCCCTAACCCTAACCTCGTGCTCCTTCTCTTTACCCTTATCGGAATTGTCAGCGTTTTTGCCGCGGCGACTGCGGGTCCCCGAACCAGACGATTCGTTGGTAGGGTCCATGGTGCGCGAGTCTTGAGTGCCTTTCGACGACCTACGGGTACGCCTGGCGATCGGAGCGTTTGTTGCAGGGGTAGCTGAAGCTGTAACTGTAGCTGTTGCTGCTGACGTGGCGGTGGTGGTGGCGCTGGCGGCGGAGGGGCGAGCGCGCTTGCTAGCTCGGGTTGTTGGACCTGACGACGAAGAAGAAGGCGCAGCTGACGAGGTGGCCTCCACCCGCTTGCGGCTCCGAGTTTCCATACAAAAACCCAAAAACCCCCTCAAAACGGCGAAGTCTTCCGCCGTTTAATCGGAGATGATCGAAACCGCTTCCGATCCCCGATTTATTACCATGCGAATCAAAAACCCACCGGAAAATTCAATCCAAACCTGAAAGCTCGAATCTTTATGAATCCGAACACGAATCCGAGCCTAAATCAGAGATTGATTTCCAGATTGTATGAACAAATTAATGCACGCGAATTGGGAGAATTTGTGGAGTGAAAGTGAAGGGCGAAAATATATAGGGAGTGTGATTGAAAACCCTAACTGTGAATTGTTGGTGGGTGATTTTCTACCTTAATTAATAGAATCTGAGACTGAAACAAGGAAAGAGAAGGCTTTTGTTTATTCTTTGCTTTGTCTAATTTCCTTTTCTTATTTGGTGGTCACAGAAAACTAGATATATAGAGGACGCCAGGACGGGACTCTTCTGGTTCGTGGCGGTGAGCGTCTCATTTACGGAAACGGTTTTGTATTGGCCTTTTTTAGCCCTTTTATTTGATGGGCTCAACCCATTGTAGTTCACCCCTTTCAGTAGGTTTCAGCCTTGTCTGGTCAATTCATGGTCAAATCAGTTTGAAAATTTTTTTTTTTTTATCAAAACCCTGATGTACATGAGCTCTTCTTCTCTTTTTTTTGAAAAATATCATTCATAATGTTGGGAAACGCCCAACCGCGATTACAATAAGTGGAATCAGACATCCAGTCTAGGTATCCTATCATGGATAATCAAACTAAATGTTAATCAGACTAGTTGTCATATTACAAATAAGAGATCCAATGAAAAATAGTATTACCCCCTCATGAGATACCTAACCACCAGCGAAAGTCATGAACCGCTTAACAAGAGATTCACATCCAAGTATAATCTAGCTTGTTAATCAGGGAT
>JAAGWI010029981.1:0-18999 GCA_012274505.1 Galium porrigens var. tenue
AAAAAGGTACTTAATTTGAAAGGTAACTTTTTTAATTTAAAAGGTTAAGAGTTTTAATTTGAAAGGTTACAGTTTTAATTTAAAAGGTTACAGTTTTAGTTTAAAAGGTTTGAATTTCTATTTAAATGGTTATCGTTTTAACTTGAAACAAATAATTTGAAAGGTTTACAGTTTTAATTTAAAAGGTTACAATTTTAGTTTAAAAGGTTTGAATTTCTATTTAAAAGGTTATCGTTTTAACTTGAAACATATAACTAGAAATAAATAATTTAAAAATTAAAAAGGTACGTAATTTGAAAGGTTACTTTTTTAATTTAAAAGGTTAGAGTTTTAACTTGAAAGAAATAATTTAAAAGATTACAATTTTAATTTAAAAGGGTTATAGTTTTAATTTAAAAGATTAAAAAAAAAAACGCGCGATGCATCAGTGCTCAGAAATTATATTGGCGCGTGTGGCGCGTGATTTTTACAATTATTTAAAAATTACAAATAAAAACCTCCTTATTTTCATCTCTTACACAATTATAATTCAGTCTCTGATCTATATATAAATGATCTCTTCTAAGACTTAGCCTAAAGTTAATTAGGTGGATGAGAATATCCTCAAATAGAAAAATGGAGGGAGTACTACTATTGTTTTGGAAAAGGCCATTTCTTTATCTTTTCTAGAGTTTGACCCCACATGGTTTTCACAACTCTTTGAACTCTGGAAGCAAACAAGCTCCACAAGCTAACCGTCCTTTTTGTATACGATCGGAGGCCATGCATTCATTCCCTAACCCGTAAGCTTTCTCTTCGCCCTTTTTGTATACGATCATCTTCCATCAATTCTTCCAAGTTCTGCTCTTAATTCTCAGCATGTAATCTCTTTCTAAACTATTGAGATGATTTCTGTCCAATTTTGGGTGTTGATGTAGTTGATGTGGGTTTGTTTGGTACTTGAATTTACTTCTTTGTATCAAGCAATGAATTAGTAGAGTATGTAATAAAATTTATAGTTGGCAGCAAAAAAATTGAAATGAAGGTATTGATATACAGTAGAGAACTTTCTAGTTGTGTTTGTGTGATAGAAGGGCAGTTCGAGGGGTTGCGTTGATAGAATTATATGAATACTGCTTGAGTTTAATTAGGGTTTTTTGGGTTATTCAAAAAAGTCCCTTTTACTGTGGCATTTAGGCAAGTGACCGACCTACGTTTAGACTATGAATTATTTTGCTGATTTGGTGAACTTGATGGTAACAGATGGATGGAGTGCATGTATTGTTTGTTTTCATTAGTCTCCAGTGATTTTTTCTGTGTCAGGCAGTTTCAGATTTCCGTTATTAGTTCTGATCTGATCACCCATGGATTAATGACAGGCCTTGTACAGCTGCATTTTACCTTTCAGATGTAAGCTGTTAGCATCTTCCGCACGGCTCTGAATTAGATGGATCTCCCTTGGTTTGGGGTGAAATCTAGTAAGACTATGGTGACCTCTGCCTTTTCAGATGGTGTAGCTCTCAAAGAACCTAAACAAGTGCCTTATTTTAATTTTAAGTTCTTTGGCTGTTCTGTTCTTTCATCTCTCCCATGGCATATTAGCATCAGTAATGGAGTCCAAATGCCAACTACTGTCAATAAGGTGGCTCTCTCCTGGTTTGGGTTGAAATCTAGTAAAACTATGGTGACGTCTGCCTTTTCAGAGGGTGTAGCTCTCAAAGAATCTAAACAATTGCCTCCTTTTGATTTTAAGTTCTTTGGCCGTTCTATTCTTTCGTTCATTCCCTGGAATATTAACTCTAGTAACAAAATCCAAATGCCAGCTACTGTCAATAAGGAGTTAAAAAGGCATTCACAACCACATGTAGCTGCTAAAACTTTGAATCAGTATCCTGCTGTACGTTTCAGGCCTTATGTTTCCAAGGTCCCTTGGCATACAGGTGTAAGAGCAGTTTTTTCTCAGCTATTTCCCAGGTATGGGCACTACTGTGGCCCAAATTGGTCTAGTGGAAAAGCTGGAGGGTCACACGTGTGGGATAAACGGCCAATTGACTGGTTAGACTTTTGCTGCTACTGTCATGATATTGGCTATGATTCTCACAGTCAGGCTGAGCTTCTGAAGGCAGATTTTGCATTCCTCGAGTGTTTGGAGAAGTCTAATATGGCTGTAAAGGGGAATCCCTTGGTCGCTCATGCATACAAAACAATGTGCATTTCAGGTATATGGCAAAACAACTTATCTGCCTGATATGTTTCAGCACTTATATTTTGTTGGTTCACTTTCTTCTCTTGGAACATTTTGCAGGTCTCAAGAGTGTACTGATACCCTATAGACAACAGCTCCTGAATTTACAAGCTGCACAACCGGCAATCAACTTTGGATGGATAGGTGATTGGAAAATGAAAGCATTCTTTGTGCGGAAAGATTTCAAGATAGACTTATCTTTAGCTGGGAAAGGATGGCAGAAAATTTTCAACCGGAATGAATGAATTGCTGAGAAACTCTAAAGATTTTAGTATGTCTAGTATGTCTTCTCAAGCAAAGCTACTCGAGTTAGATTTTAGTAGATGTAGCTTTAATGTGCAACTTTTGTGAACACGCATAGTTGTCTTGAACAGGAAAAGATTAGGCAGCCCTTATGAATGTGTTTCAAATGCTCCGGTGACTGCTACAAAACAAAAATGCTTTGTCTGAATTTTGTGTCTTAGGAAGAAGGCTTGGGTTGGGTATAGTGGTGAGAACAAGAAAAACTGGAGAAAATACCATATATCCATCTTGTGTTGAGCTCTGAGTGAAGTAAAGTTGATGAATGATGTTTACTTGGGTCTTGTTATTACTGTGCTGTTATATTGTCCACATCTAACATTGTATCATTTGTATGGTATTATTACCAGTTCATTATTTCATGTAGCAAGATGTAGTCTCCGCCCTTGGTGAGTTTTGCCGTACTGAAATTTATGATCCTGAGCTGGCTTTGCAAGAAACATGAAATAATGAACTGAAGATAAAGTAAGAATTTTCTGTTATAATCTCCTCAATTTTCATGTAATTAAAAGACGTGATAAAAAAATGTTAAAGAGAAACTTCAAGTAAAAGGAAAAATAGGTGACCAAAAAAAGGCAAAGTGTGTAAAACAAACAATGCAAAAGAGGTTCGTTCATTATATAAGCAACATATGGACCTTTTCTTCAAAATTACCACACCTCGGTAATGAGAAGCCCTTGGACTCAAAACTACAAGCAACTGGAGTTGGTCTTTTACAAAATTACTTATACTGACTTACAATGATAGCAGTAATAAAACACCATTATTTGCTCCAGATACCACTGAGCTTTCCCTCATTCTCGCCACCAGCATTACATTATCATTTTTCAATAGACAGATTCTAACCATAGTCATCACACGAACTTTAATGAAAACCCTTGCCTAAACATATACACGTGAATAATAACTATGTATTGTTTAGCTGGAAAAAAGAAAGAAATCAAAAATGTCTTATCACTGTGAAGGATGTACAGGGTCTGCAATGGCCAGTGACCACGTCAGTTCCAGCGAGGAGAACCTGCTTTGTACATCAAGTCCTGTGCTGATGTTCCATAGTTCAAATCTAGGTTATGCAGTTGCTCCATCAGTTGTGACCTCCGTTCCTTGAAGAAGTCAAGGCGTGTTGTCAACTCCATCAAAGTAGAAGATGCAGTTGATGGATGTCTACTATAATCATTAACCTGCAAACCACAGGAAAATGCTTTATTGAAGTCAGTTGAAATCATCCATTGTAAATTACTATTCCACTGTATATGCCAACTGTATGCCAAACAACAATCATATATGCCAACTGTGAAGTAACTACACATTACAACAAATCCTCTCAGAACATGTTATACCAGTAAAAATTTAGTAGCCTATCCAGCTATTCATCCATAACTGTTTCTTCAGCACATGATATAGCAAGCTTTTCCTTTCTATAAAGAAATTATGATCTTATACAACTTAAAATCAAAATCTGAAAGTAGAACACTCCAGGTTGAATCCACACTCCAGGTTGCAGCTTACTGCCAGTTAAGTTCATACATAATTCAGTCGTAACAGATTATTTGTTCCCAACAAAATGCATTATATTGGCATTTGTGCTCATTGGAGAGTGAGATGCAATTTTATAAAAGTCGTTTTGTGCTCATTGGACGTAATTTGTAAGTTGTCACTTGTCACCAAACACTTCTGTACTCCGTCCCAATTTAAGGTTCACCCTTCTGTATCTTACCGTCTTTAAGGATAACCTTTTCACTAATAATATCTTCAGTTATGCATAAATAAAAATATGAAAAGTTGATATTTTGAAAATGCATGTTCAAGATCTTCTGTAATATTATTAGTACTTGCATGTCATTAAAATTTCATTGTCAAAATATGACCAAGAACTTGGTGAAAGTGAGCCTTAAATTGTGATGCTGAGAAGCCAGTGCATTACCTACTCACATAAAATCTTAGAAGCTAAAGCTTAGATTCAATTATAATCTCATTTATTATGTTTTCCGTTATACTGCATATGATATGATTCTGGTGAGCAAGTTGCAGGTCACCAAGAATTATTATACTGTATACAGAAATTCCAAGTGAGAGACTGGCATTTAATAGTCTATGTTAAGTGTCTAGTGGAGGTCTAAAGACAGGAATGATAACAACATTCATCAAAATGCAGAGGATGTAATCAGAAATCACATGTGCAGTGTGATCCGTGCATGAGAATCATTTAGTTAATTTGGATGTTGATAATATGACATTAACATTTATTAAAGAAGAATACACATGCAAATTTTAGATGTTAACATCAGTCCCTTGTTTTTTGTTTTCTTAGAACGAGCCACCCCTTGACTTTAAAAGTGGCTAAATTTAGGAAAAACAAAGTTTGACAAGATACCATTAAATGAGATTTGTAAGCCATCAGTTCTTAAGCATGTCGATAAACCAGTGGTGATTATTCAAGCATCACAAAATTTACCTCTGCCGCTCTTGAAGAAGACGGAATTGAAGCCGAATCAACAACACCAAGTTCCTCCATAGAAAGACTTGTAGATGCTTCTGTACTTTTAGAATCACTCAAGCTTGTTGAGTCCAGAAACTGCTTCTTAGCAGGCAGACGGCTATTGCTTCCAGATGTTAACAATTGTCCTTTAATAGTCCTCAAATCTGCCCCTAATGATTCCTGCAGGCGTAGAGGAAATCGTGAGTTAGAAATCTCAGGTGACAATTAGATGGTCCTACTAGCATTAGACAGTAATAACATGAAACATTCATGTCCATGCACAAGTTAAATCTTCCTTGAAATATATAGTAATTGGACAGCCCAGATTACTAAAAACAAAAAGGCAAGGCTAAGAATATCAATATGACCAAGTATACACTGCACAACCCAAATAAATATGAAAGTCACCTCCGTTCTTTGTTTCCTTTCATTGTTACAGAAAGCAAGGGTTGCATCAAAATCTTGCTGGAAGTATTTTCTGTAAAGAGCAGAAAAAAACAAGAAAATAGCATAGTTCAGCACAACTTTCCACTATCGTAGTATCCTTCCCTTAAAACATCCAGAAGAGGAGAAATAAGAGAACTGACTGTTGAGAAATATGATTTGGGGCATGCTGATAACGGTCACTGGCATCTGAGAGAGACCCATAGTGATGCTGACGCTGCTGATTCAGTTGATGGTGAAGTTCAGCAACTTTCTGTTTTAACCTTGCCACATCTGCTTCAGCAAGAGCTATTTCCTCAAGCTCAGCCCTTGTCTACTCCAAAAAAAGTCATCAATTACCCGGGAATCCACTAAAAATTATAAGTCCAACTGGTTAAAATACACACACCTTGGAATCCATGCCACGAGAACCAGAAAACTGGCCTGAAGACATGCTCAATCCTACTTCCAGAGCAGCCCTCAAGTCTCTTTCAGCTTGTAATTGTTCTTGTAATCTAGCAACCTAAAAGGTTTGACATGGAAAAACACATCAACTTAAGGACGTGGATACAACATAAAGCAAATACAGCATTCTTATATGCAATATTAAAGTCATCTCTTCCGAGGGTGTACGGAAGTTGCTTCAATAGCCATCTTTCTGGATGTATGGTCTATTTACAGGATTTGTCGTGACAATATGATAAGACTGCCATGGAAAACACATGATTGTAGTAAAACATACATGTTCTGAAATGAAGGTAAGCAAAAAACTGTGACAAAACAGCAGCTTCGAAGAAATTATTTAATTGAAATATAAGTAATTAAATCCAAAAACAGAACATCTCAGTTCACAACAAAGAGGCGTAATGAAGAAAAGAAACACAAAAATGGGAACATAGGAAATTCCAAGAACTATAGTGAGGTAAGATATTGTGTTTTAGAATGGCATAGAAATAGTTGAGGAATGGGTAGCATGAAGGAAACATAGGCAAAGAAAGTCAAAGATTTAAGTCCACGGACAGTTACTTAAGTTGCTACATAGATGTTATCAAAATATACAGCAGAAGTACGAAATTATTTATGTAGTCTGGGTGGTTAGAAGGGAGATAAGGCCTCCCTCCATATATACTATGACAATAAATTACAATGACGGAAAGCAGCAGATACAAAGATTAAACTTACATAATAATTGAATGGTGAGAAAAAGTGCATTCTTTTGACCGTATTACTCAAGGATATAGGTCGTCTTTAGGTAGGTCATCTTAGGAAATTATAATATTGTTCTATTCAATCTGTGTAAAAAATAACTGAAAGTCCAAGAAAATATAAATAGGACAACACGTGCCACATAGAGGAACAAATCCCATTTTCATCTTCCTAGGATTATTAAGTTTATATATGGTTCAACTATTTAGATGAGTAGACAGGAACAATTGTTTACACATATGAGAAGACTATCAGCTCAATAACGAACAAAAGCAGGTTTGATGCAATCAACAAGAAGCACATTTATAAACAATTACAATTGCAATAATATACTTGAGATAGGGGATTGAGTAAGCTAGGTGTGAGGTAATACATCCTGCTCAAGTGCCAAACGACGCTCATGTAATGCTTGCTTCCTCCTTTCCAGGCTTGCTTGCAGAATAGCATTTCCTCTTGCCTAACATGATCAGAAATCATCCAGTTAGTCCAAACACAAATATGACAAGATAATGCAGACATTAAATCACAATTTGAAGTGTGCTACCTCCTTTGCAATCCGATGCCGCAAATCATTTTTGGTGATCTCAAGTCTCTGTATCGCAAGCCTTTAAAAAAAACAATGGTTATGCCAAGCCACCAAACGACAAAAGAATACGAAATGATAGATATTAAAATCAGCAGAGAGCTCAATTTATCATCAACAAAATAAAACAAACAAAACTTGCTAACCACTTGTATAATAACTGGTAAACCATATAATAGGGCCACGTGGTCATGTTTCAAGCTGCAGTTTGAACCACATTTTGCTTTGCAATATTGTTTTCTGATTCCAGTACACTTGAAAATTGAAATATTTTAAAACTCGTATTAGAAGTAAAATGTGGTTTACTATGAGACATGTGCCCTTATAAGGATTAGAAGGAGAATAAGCATACTGGAAGATAAAGTCATGCTCTCATTTGCCTACTTAGTGATTAGGAGAAAAGATAAGGTCATGATTAGTACTTTTAAAGCAATTCAAAGGAATCTAAGGCATTGGAAATCAATCCTCAGTCCCTCAATTTATATCAGCCAGATTTTCGAGGTCCAAGATACTAAGAGTGAAGCAATTATGATTAGGTAGCAGGAATTGCTTATAGTTACAACAGCAGAATTTTTCATGTTAATTACACTTGCTTACACAATTATGATCAGGTAGTAGGACCCAAAAAAAAAAAAAACGTCATTGATTGCATTCAACAGACTTTGTTTTCTCACATTGGTAAACTTATGGTCGGACAACTCATATTTCTTTGAAACATAACACACAAAAGATCATAGAAAGAATGCCATTTTCTTGATAATGGAGATACAGATCAAACTGCCAAATAAATTTTGACAATGACAAGCATTAAAAAAACTTACTCTTCTTCCCCAGACGAATCAAATGACCCTGCCAGAGGTGTTTTCCTACCCTGTGAGGAAAAAAACACCCAACAATCACTCTCTTAAGTTTCCAAATTTACATGAAGAGACAAAAAGGGCTAAAAAGGATGAGTAAAAGGGGGAAATAGTATTATAATGACATAGCATGCCATCTAAAGAGCAAAAATTTGGTGCTGTTCTCCATAAAAATTACCAATCATAACCAGTTTCTAAGTTTTGATAAACATCATTACATTAAAAACCAGTGTCAAAAAGATTTCTTCACAGTCCATCTTTAAGCACATGTAATTCTTAGGGTCAAAATTTCCAGGAAACAATGGTTCACCAAAGAAGTGCTAATTTAAGAAATGACTACTTACATTGTTTCTTCCCCAAAAGGTTGACTTCTTAGTACTGACATTCGATGTAGCCACTCTGTTAATTGCCTTATTGGCAGGTGTTTCAGGGCCAGAAACAGAGTGAGGTATACCATGATCAATCGATGACAATAGCTCCCCCATCGATCGCTGGGTCTCATTACCTGCTGTATGGCTAGAAGAACCCTTTTCATTCAATTTTGTATTCTTTTTTAAATTAACTTGCTCGTTGTCAGGGGTCCTTGTATCTCTCTGTGCATGGGAGTCCAATGATAGATTTGATTTTGTTCCTGAAGCATTATTTCCCTTAGGTGAAGCAAAGTCTGAATCATCACCTCCACAGACCTGAGTTTAACAAAGGAATTCAAAGATCAATGCGAGGACTAACGTCAACCTTTACAGACATTGGGAACAGTAGAGCAATCAAAATTAAATTATATGACTCTAAGACACCAAGAGGAAGAGCCACCACATCTACAGAAACAAGAACCGCATGCTTCAAAGCCTTCTTTGCATAGCTAGATGATTTCATCCAAATTAAAATCAAGAACTAAATTTTTTTATTTATTAAAAATTCAACTGTGGAAAGATAACCTTGTAGTCATAAAGATCACTCGCAACGGAACCACTAGTTTCACTTAATTTCCCACTCAGAACACGATCATCATCATCATCATCAGTTTCTTGATCAATTTCA
The DNA here is from genome assembly GCA_012274505.1 of Galium porrigens var. tenue. NCBI lineage: Eukaryota > Viridiplantae > Streptophyta > Magnoliopsida > Gentianales > Rubiaceae > Galium > Galium porrigens. The sequence goes on from JAAGWI010029981.1 coordinate 9,111, forward strand.
TTTTCAGCGTCATGATAACCATTATCTTTGGTATTCAACGTCTCTTCATCAGTTGAATCCTCACTTCCACTATTTTCAATATGAGAATCAGCAGAGATGGAGCATCTATGTAGAGTATCTTCCTGTGAGAGCAATTAAAACAGCTAGTAAACAAATAGAACAGAAAATAAATATTTTGAAACATTGAGAAGGAAAAATGAACAGAACAGAGCAAGAGACACTAGCATCCACATCAAGAAAGCAAAAATGCATATTCCCTTACAAAGAAGTACCAAGTCAAACACGTATAGATAGTAAAATATCACTTTCAAAATAAATGAATGAGAATATTAGCCGCAAAAGTTTTGAAATGCTATGGCTATTCTTTTGGGTTTTCATGTTTCAGCATTAATAACATAATCACTTCATAGCACAGCACTGGAAGCTCCTAAGGTTAACTGAATAGACAGAGTAAGAGGCATTTAATACCATCAATATATTATGTCTTGCATGATGAAAGACCAGCTAACTATGGATGATAATGATATCTTATCCTTGGTAGGGATATGTAACAGAAACTTACGTCAAAAATATTGTCATACTCCTCCAAGAGTGTTGCAACAATAGCCTGGGCATTATTGGCAGCATTTGCTGCAGCCAGAAGCTGAGCAGAATTATCTCCATCCATATAAAAAAAATCCTCACATTCACATTCACCAGCCAGAAGAGGCCTCAAAAGAAGAGGTGCCATGCAAGCAGCAACAGCCGAGGGTGTCATTCGATTTTCTGACGTATGAGACGAAATTGTGTGCATCGTCTTTAATATTCTGTCAAAGAATCAGAATATAATTGGAAAAGAAAAATCAATTAACCTTGATAGGTGCCTTTTACACATCAAAATTTGACTCATATGCACAATGATGTATGAATAAAAGTGGAAATGAAGGTGCAAGCAAAATGACTAGATACAGGTTATTTATTTGGATCCATGATGCCCTAACCAAAACAAGAGGCAACTCTTGTAATCCTTGATTACCAAACTCGGTCATCCTTGTCACATCAACATATGGCTCTGATACATTATAGAAGATTGAGAGGAAGGATTGTGTTTTATTACTGACACAGTAGCTGGTGTAAATAGAGAGGAAAATAAGGACTGTAGAAGGCTAATATCCCTATTACCAGCTGTTTCTGAGCCACTAAGTAACAGCTGTTCTTAACCACCTAACACATGTTCCAAAGATTTTCAAGAATTCCAGTATGCTAAAAAATTAGTTTTAAAAGGAATGCAGCTTGTTAATCCGTATTACCAACATGTTTGACAGTTAGTTTTAAGGAAACAAATTGGCCCTAGGCTTTAAATCTCCAAAAGGAAGAAGTCCAGATAATAGATGGAAGGCCCAAATTCTAAATAGCATTCACAATATACATAATGACCAACAACGCATTTACCAATTACCTCTGCAAGAGGCGCCTGTTGGGTTCAGGGAATGTCTCCACTATTGCAGAGCGCATAGCATTCAAACGTGCTTCTTTTCGATCAATTTCTTTATAACATGACAAGAAAATAAAGACAGTATCAAATCAAGATGGCGTTGTGTTAAAGTTGCTTTGGAAAGGTAAGTCGTACTGAAAATGCAAGGTGCATCAGTAATACAAATATAATATTTCATCAGTTCCAAAATAGTAGTCCACTAAACAGATTTAACACAAGTTAAGATTACTTAGCTAATCATTTAACTTAGCTCCTCTTCAATACTGGGAAAAGCCACTCCAACAGACCATAAGCTAATGATGACTAGTCAGACAGGGGTCTGCCAATTCAAATGACAAGCTCCACCTCGGCTGAACACTCGTGGTAATAATTAAAATAATAATAAACACAATCTCTTCTAGACGAGATTCTCAGACAGTCTATATAAAGTTATGAAACTTAATTGATCATTGTGCTAATATCATTAGGTGAACTCTATTGATTACCATGAAGATCCACTGGTTAAGACAGCCATGAAGTGGGTGAAAGTTATTAATTCCAATGGCCCAGGTGAAGTTTTATGCAAAAACAAATTTAGAGTCATAAAAATGGTGTAAGTTTGATTAGTATAAGACTATAAGTAAATATAGTTAAAGTGGACAATTAGTCTGATACAAGGAATAATGCTAAAGTGGGCTATAATATTATGAAACAGGGTGATTTCAAAAAATAACGAGAAACAAAGTAAATGTCATTTAGAGCTCAAACAACACTTTTCTTACCAAATATATTTGAAAATTATGATTTTCATGCTAAAAATATCAGAGTGTCTGAGCCTCACATATTATATATAAGCCTTTGTATCTAAATTGAGGACTAAAGAAACCTGAAGAAACTATTCATGCCATAAAAAATCACATTTGATAAACAGATTCAAAAAAATTATTAATGAAGGCATAATAATCGTACAGCTAATCCTGCAAACAATTTTATGAATTCCCATTTGCATCACTTTCCAAAGAGTGTTTTACCAATATGATTGCAATGAAAAGAAACATACTGTAGTGACACTTACTCTGAGCTTCCAACAAAGCAGTACAGCAGGCAGCAGGAACTGGAGATGAAGGTAGCTCCCGAAGAACATGCTGAATGAGGAGTTTCAGAAAACCTTAGCTTGATAGGCCATGAAGTAAGAGGACGAAACACTTGTCAAGTTTTGACTCATTCTTACCTTAACACAGTCACCAATAACATGAGCATCCTCATCTGGACCAAAGTCGGTCCTCCCTGAGCACAAGGTTACTAAGCATGTCAGAACGGAAGTATAATTTATTCTTAGAACTTACAACAGCTCAAGCAGACCCTTTAGGCATCTATCAGGTATTTGTCCTCCCAAGATTTTTTAAGAAATACATTAATAGCTCATCATGAAAGTAAACTTAAACAATAATGCACAAACTGCTGGCCACAGTTCAGCACCTACACTTGGCTTTTGATGTTAGGCTTATTGCATCAAATTAGGTCCCGCCTTTTAGTCAGATGTTCTGTCCTATTCTGTTAGGAGGCTCATTACATTTAGAAGTACTGTATAAAGAAAACACAAAAGAGCGCTAAGTGTCGTAGAGACCTTGCGAATCAATTACGACAACAATTGCCAAATTTACGAGGTGGAGGTTGATGGAAAATTGATTGAACGAGCCCTTAAACCGAAAAAAAAAACTGAGAAATGAGAAAACCTTGTTCATACTCCTGAACCCTCCGCTCCACCTCCTCGACATCAGCAGATTGACGCAATATTCCTTCCACATTGATTCCTGAATAGAATAATACAAGGAAGACAGTTGAAAAGTGTAAATTAAATAATACAGTCAAACGACATTACAATTCCGCAAACTAACTGTAAATCTTCATATCGTAGCAAAGGATCTTATTTGCGAAGTATAAAACAGAACATTCAATTAATTAATCTAAAATATGTTTAAAAAATGAGTAAGAATGGCTTATTATAGAACAATAAAATCTTCATATGGTAGCGAAGGATCTAGTTTTACAATGTGCAAAACAGAACATTTGACAAATTCATTCAAACCTTCTCATCATCATAAATCAATAGTAATGGCATATTGAAGAGCTGCAAAATTACAAGTGGGACTTCAAATGAATCAGTACCTAATAGTAACCAATAATGAAACGTAATAAATAGCTTACAGCAATTCTGTACTGACAAAGGCTTATTTGCCTAGTCACAAAACAGAAAGGGGTATTCAGCTACTCTTTAAACCACCAGGATATATTACAGTGGAAGTAAAAATTAAATGGGCTTATTATAGATCAATGTCGAGCCAAGCCCTAAATAGAAGCTAATTAAGTTAGATTATCTTTTTCCTATGTGAATAAACTAATTAGGAGATTATTAAATTGTTTGAGATGAACTTCTTGTTTGCATAAGAGCCTTGTAAGCTGTTTTAAAAATCATTGGAGATAAAAAGAGGTGTTATTTCTCTTGAAAAGCCAGTTCAAATGTAGCCCAAAAACTCATGCAAATGACACAAATGAAAACCTTACCATTTCTCTCGAGAAATTGGAGAGCTTTTTCAAGAAAGGATGGGCCACCATCTATATCTTCTAGTGCTAGCAAAATGGGTCGTCCAACTACCAGAGATTTAACAGGACGTTTATCCCTCCCTGAATATAAATACAATTTGTTTATACGATGGAAAACAATTTGTTAGTCAGAACTCATAGTCATCAGTAAAAAGTTAGAAGAACGAAAAATGGAAGAAAATGATATTGACAAAATTCATATGCATACAGTGGTGGAAAGAACTGTCGATTGTCTCGTTAGCATCATTTCGGAAAATTCCATTATGCCCCATCACAAGTGCTGCACTTGGTGCTTGGGCAAGAGCTTGTTCAAGCGCTGTCTTCCACTCATACAAGTCTTCAGATGTCTCTGCCTGAAATTGAAGAATAATGAGGTCATCGTCGTCCATTTCCAAGATGAGAGCACAAACAAAATCCATCAGCACCATTAAGGGCTCAATTTAGCACCTTAAGAGTAAATGCTCGACCATCACGTCCATCCGGAAACAATACGGTTAACAGCTTTTTGTCCTCTCTGACAACAACACTGCATTAAGAGAAGTGAACACATTAAATTTAAGAAACCAAAACGGTAGCAAGAGCCTCAATAAAATTAGCTGACAGCGTCGGTTCATCATACTACTCTAGTACTTAATAGTTAGTTTCTCTACCTTCCAGAGTTATTCAAGTCGATGCCCCCCAATGTTAAATTAACTTCACCACCTCGTTGAGGAAGTGCACTCTGCAGAGAAAAGAAGAGGTTGAATTAAAAGTTCAATCATGGTTCTTGATAACCTAGTTATAATCTAAAATCAAACAAAAACTAACTAAAACCATTACTCGACTCATATATGTCATAATCATACACACTGCTCCCATTTATAGTTTTCACTCTATGCACACTGCAGTAATAAAATTCCACAAAAAGCACGATACGATTCATCTAAACTTGTGCATACGCAAGACCTCAGACTCACTTATTCGTCTTAGCACGATCCAAGTACATCTTAGCTGCAAGTCAAGGTTTGTAAACTATGGGACTATAAGGGAGTGTGATGCTGTCAGTCTATTGGAGGTACAATTTCCACTTCACTACGAGGGCATTGATTGTAGAAAAGTAAATAAAAATAGAGTTCAATCTTTTACATTTCAAGTACTTAAGAACATAATTATTCTTCCAACCATATTAGAGTTTTCACATCATTTCTCACCTAAATCTATTTTCAACTTTCAGAGTACATTGACCTGTAGAAATTCACATCTTGATTAGACTCAAGCCCCACCCCCATCAAAGAACTTGTAAGGTTATACTGGCTTTTGCTAGTTTTGCAATATTCTATGATTGGAACTTGCAAGGCAATACTGGGTTTTGTTAGTTTTTCAAAATTAGTCAATGTCACAATGTGCCAGCTGGACTTTGGTCACCAAAAATTCACCGAGAAGAAAGTAGTATCAGTCGAAAATTTCCATATTTGAAGATGATGCCAAATCATTATTAATTTAAGGCTAAACAAATTTCTTATGCTACCTAACATTTCTAGCAGTTAACATTCTTAAGGACTCTCTAAGAGTGCATATCATTAGATTTTTCGGATGCTTGGCTTAGACCTCCCAATTTTAAATTTGGTCTTAAAAAAAAGACTTAAGAATGAAACCATACAAGAGATGAAAGTCTCCCATTGGACATATAAATTCTATTTTTCTTGATCAGATAAACGCTGTCCTTCTGTTAGCAATTAAAACCTGACAAATCCATTTTCCAGAAGACCTAAATGCTACTATAATTTCTGTCCGCACTTGGGAATGAACTAAGAATCCCTATTTTAGCATCTCAACATTGCTTGAAGTTCAACTCTTCATCATTGGTTCTTGCTATTCAGGAAAACTATTTTATCCTCACCAAGAGGTCCTTTTTTAAAAAGTTAAAATAATATCTTATACAAACTTTCTCAATCTTCAAGAATTTCACACTATAATTATCTTTATACATCAACACAGCTCAAATGACACTCCACTTTTACTGTACTATCCTAGCGGGATACAGCAAATAAAAAGTGATTATGAACATAACTGAAGCTAATCCCAGAGGTAGAGTCCATCCAGCCTTAAATGTTAGTCTGTTGTCTATAACTCCAAGTCTCATTTTCAGATACAGAGAGGCCTATCAATCATTTAGACATTGACACAAAGAGGGAATAACATATACAGTCTATTTATTAATAGTTACTATAGTGAGCCAAAACAAATGGACGAGATTCTCTTTTAACTTGATTGATTTAAATTTCAGTCTCATAATTTTTAAATATTTTTCAGAATGTGTGTTAAAAAAACTTTAAAAAGTGCATTGGAAATATAAGTGTCATGTAAGTCTGTGGTGGATAAAAATGATCATAAAACGCAAATATGTATTATATAAGATCTGTTGCCAGCCCTTTGTCTCTCTGCAAGACCAACCAAAATGGATCTAAACAGAAACATACTCAATCATAGGGTTCATTACTTTCAGAAATTTAAAATTCTCTTCGCACCAGTTCTACTTCATTATCAGCAATGCTGTCAATTTCAACCATCTTCATGATGTAATCATGCATACATATTTTTTACCAGATGATAATATACAGCATGCTCTTGCTTAACATAAATCCAGATATAAACTTTTATATTAGTAGGACGGTAACCAAAACTTTGTGAAAACTAACACAGATTTGGAAATCATATAAGGAAATATAATCTGATTGACTAAGATCACACAAACTAGTAGCTAAAGCATCCTCATGACCAGCACATCTTCCAAAAATTGGCTCCATCATACAAGAGCAAAGCACACCTGATTCTTTTCTAGAACTAGAGGGGAAAGGGGGCAACAATACAAGAGTCTCATCAACTACTTGAAGCCAAGGCATGGCAGGGATAATGTGACCCATGGACTGAAACCTAACTATTTATCTCATATGACCGCATTTTAACAGCAGAGAGAAGACTACAGTATAAACACGCTACTTGCACTATACAGTCTAAACTCATGGAGCTACATGAATAAGAAACTCAAAAATTGAACAAGTGCTATAATCCAGAAAAAGAAAATTGCACTAACTGGATCACTCTTGAAAAAAACCAAAGAGGTCCGTGTAAGAAGGAACCAGCGCTTCTTCCAAGACTTCCATCCTAAACCTGCAAGAAATTCAGAACATATTAAGTAATATACCAATATCGCAGAGAGAGTTATAGCAAACCAGAGAAAAATGACCACAGATAGCACGTTTAGTTTTTGAGCACTGTATTAGGCTTTGGAGCTCAATCCCTTGGTCTCGACCAAGACTCCTGGATCCTCAGATTTACAGAAATAACATATCTTTACTGTAAGTTTATTCCACTAAAGTGTAGCAGATCACTATCACAAGAACAGCAAATTTTTCCAGTTGCCCAAGAAAATTTAGAAAGCAACTCCTCATTTTATTTAAATTGATGATTCTTCGATTTCTATATGCCGTACAAGAACAGTTACGACTCCTACACAAGTCCAAACCACCTAAGCATGTTATTCTAGCTTTTTCATATATTCAGGCTACACCCACTTTCTTTGTAACAGAATTTTAACGGATTCTTTAAGTGCAGTAAAAAACTATGGATAAAATACTCTGGCATTTTCTCATTTAGACAATTGCATGGTCTGAACCTCAGTAAAAACAAAATCAATTTCATTGGAAACTGCATTAAAAGTAATCATTTCATGGACAGGATACTGTCCTTGATAGTAGCAAATGTAATCATATCAAACACTATATTGTGACAATTTCGTGAGTCTTCCACAGTTACACCAACCTTTTGAGGATATGAACAGTGGCCCGCTCTTAAAAACCTGCAATCCATGACAGCTATAAGTCAATATGGCAATTTGAATATAATTAGCACATACAAAATAGTAAAACAGCTTATGACACTTTAACCCTTGAAATAAATGGGGCATTTTGTGACGCAACTAATTTCATCTTTAAGAATTTGATCAAACATCACAGATGTCCACAATCTCTTTTCTTCCTAGTGGAGAGATGACTAAATGGACTACAAAGACTGACAATACATGATCCTTCACTGAAGAAACCAAAAAGGAAAGAGAGCAACGACTTCGTTGCTATGGATCTGCTAATCAAGATCATGAAGTCAAGCAGACTGGTAGCAGTTAGGAATGTCCAGAACTACTACTAGGCCTCCATCTACTCTTTCCATCATGGTGCGCGCTAGCATTAATTAACAATAGAATAGAGAATACAAAGAAACAACGTGACCCGGTACCTAATTAAGCCACAACAGAGTTTGTCCCCAAAAAATATTTGAAATATATAAACTAGTAGCATTTTGAAAAGAAAAAAATAATGGTTAAAACAATTTGATCCAAACCGCTACCTTGATTTGTGTTTCAAAAATAAAAATAATTATAATCTCTGGAATACTATGAACTGGTTGATGATTTCCGAAACTTAGGAATATAGTTTGGTGAGTCCAATTCCATAAAACACGTTGCACTCAATTTAGGTCTCAACTTAATCATCCTTTTGAGTCTAATTTAACAGCACACATTTCATGCATTTCTCAGTATTCTTATCTGATAGTAGTTGGAGACTGGAGGCCCAAGTCAGTTTTAACAAAAATTAAATATCTGTTTAATAAAAAAGGTTTATTATTGCATTTGGGGAGTGGTAAATGTAGAAAGAGGAGTGAAGAGAAAAAAAATTGCCTATGAAAGTAAGCTCCCAAGTTCTGTAGAAAAGCATGAATTCATGGTGTTCAATAATAGCCGTAACTATTGCAAATTGTATCACTTTGTAACAATGAATCCACGGTACAACTTCAGCCTATGGTATTACTCACTCGATATTAGTCGAGCATCTGAAAACAACTCAAAAAATTCATACTTGCAGAAAAAAGAAAAATAAGGTTCCTTAGGGCCAGTTTGCTGCGGCAGATTACAGTTTTTCTACAATTTTATCAGACTAGCTTTGCTATTTATAAAGTCTATACACAGAAAAAGGAAAGTAAGCAATGCAGATGGTAAGTAAATTGGGTAATCAATCTCAGACCCAACACAAGAAAATCAGCAAAATTTAACAAGTTTCCAAATTTCAACATCAAGACTAATTGTTGACCATCATTTCCCATTTTTTCCTACTCAATTTGACTTCAGGCGACCAACATTTCCCCCATTTTACCCTCACACTCTTTCCGTCAATTAATTTCATCACAAATATAAACTAAACACCAAGCAATCAACAATCAAAACTCAAATTAAACCGCCAAAAAGGTCGAAAACATACCGTGTTCGAGGCACCGATACGAGGGCGCTCAAATGCCGTAAGCGGGGCGGACATTTTCAACTCCTATTCCTGCTGGTACAACAACCTGCCCAATTAAATGCAATAAAACAACTGAGCTCATCCGCAGTTATTTCACATTTGCGCGGCCGAGATCTGCAGAGTGAAGCAATCGGCAGAGCCACCTCCACCGCTTTCCGCTGAATTTTTTTGTTTGTATTTTTAAAATTTTTTTAGGAGGGTTTTTGAAGAATGTAGATAGTAGTTGAAAAAGAAGGAATAAACTAAAAGCAAAGCAGCAGGGAGAGAGCTCCACACGACAACCACCCAAGCCAACCACTATTTTCTTCTCCTACTGTGTGTTTTTTTATTTAATTTTTGGTTTTCTTTTATCTATTTATTATTGTGTATATATATATATATATATACTCCCTCCATCCCAGTTATATCTGCATACTTTGACTTTTGTTAGTTGAATCAAAAATGTTTGATCATTAATAACTTTAAGTATGTGCAAAGACAAGTTATAAAAATTGTATATTTT
>JAAGWI010030015.1:0-10670 GCA_012274505.1 Galium porrigens var. tenue
TGTTAAAATCCTATTTAGTACAATTACGACAAATTGAATACGATATTGAGCATAGAGTAAGATATGTATAATTTTTATCGTGTTAATAGGTTACAAATCCTAGTAACTCATATATTTCTTCAAATATTTTTCATGGATGAATAAAAGTTCTTGTAGACGAGCCCAGCTGCTGAATATAATTTAGTTGTAAAGTAAGATATTCCATGCTTATATCTACTACGGGGAACGTGAATTTCCATATTTGCTATTAGATCTAATGTACTCTAGGGAAATAATTTGGCTACTGAATCATATTATACCCCTAGGTTCAGAATAATTTTGTGATTTCCAATTTATGGTTTTGTGTCTCAAAATAGACAAATTAGTGCATACTTGATTAAGATGTGGATGATAAGGTTTGGATGATCACCGTGCAATTTTCTTCTTTCAGTAGTGTAGTTTTCTTTTTATTGCTAGGATAGAAAATACCTAGTTAACAATAAAACGTATGACATGATATATATACTTCTTTGGTAAGGGGTATGCTATGCCTATGCTGAAACCAATGTATAACCTGAAGGAAAACCATTAGCTTCAATTGCCAATTTAATGTCAAGTAAGAGAATCGGCAGCATCTAATTTTTACTTCTAATATAGACATAGTTGGGATATGAACCGATTGGTTTTTTGAGTGGCAGAGGTTGCATGATTTGTTCTGCATAAATTAATCCAAATAATGTATTCAAGTGTAAATTTGCAAGTAACAAATGCGGTTTTATTCCTGCAGGAAGCCCGAAGATGAAAGTCAAAATCTTGCGTATCCTCTTTTGCTAATGTGTTTATATGCCCTTTTAAGTTACTTTTTTAACAAATATGTATTGGATTTTGGTGCTTCTCAGCTATGAATTCGTTTAAAATCTTTAAAAAATTCATTTATCTTGTGATGTGCAATATTTGCTGCAAGGATTTGATGGCCAATTCTTGGGTTATCTGCAAAGGAAGTATGGGCGGGGGAGCAAGTTTTTTCTGTCATTATGTGTATGTTTACATGTCATGTTTTAAATTTCTACTGTCCTAGACCTTTCACTCTCTATGATTACCGCACGCTTTCCAAGTATTATATGGGATTGGTTTTCTCTTGACTTCTCTGTCCTTGAAATGCTTCTGGACCAATGAACAGAGTATGTTCTTCTCACTGTTTTATTTCTGTAAAAGGTTTCTTTTTCTTCCCTTCAGATAACAAATTTACTCTACAGATGGCATGCTGTTTCATCTTGGACCTGGGATGCGCAAGATGAAACATGTGGGATCTGTAGGATGGCCTTTGATGGTTGTTGTCCAGATTGTAAACTTCCTGGTGATGACTGCCCTCTAAGTGAGTCACCAGATATCTCTTGAATGTCCCTCTTTTAAGCGAAAACCCTCAATGAAATAGTTGATGTTCTGATATGTAGAACTTCAATATAAAGGATAAGCCTTTGTGCCTTCTATTGTCTTTCAACTCCGTGCCTTAAAGGTAGTCTGAAATATTTCTCTCTGATAAAACTAAACTGATGATCCCTAAGGACATAATCAGTGGCTCGATACAAGTTTGTTAGTTATCAAGGTATGGAGTTTTGTGAGTTGAGTTTTGATATATGTATTTAGGCTCTTTCTTTATCTTGATCTGGAAATTTTCAAAGAAAAGTGATGCTTCTGGTTTTCATAGGATGTCCCACAATCTTTTCTGTTTTTACGAAAGCGTGTTTGATGAGGCTTATTTTGTTTGGAATAACCTGGATGTTTGTGCATAATCTGGTTCAGTTAGTTAGCATTTTATATCAGTGTTTAAAATGTCATGGAGCGAGAACTGGGATGCCTTGTCTACATTTCTATTTTTACGTTTTGCCATTCTTTTCTTTGCCCATTGGATTGTACAAAGTTGCAGTGCTCAGCTGCTTCCAAGTAATGATACGCTATTTTGTCTCCTTGTGTTTTTTCTCAACTCTATTTCTGTAGCATTTTGAGCAGGTGCACTTTTTATCCTTTTTGTCTCAGTAACATAAACCATATTGTAAACTCCGCTGAGTTTTCTTTTCTACATTGCAGTATGGGGTGCTTGCAACCATGCATTTCATCTTCACTGTATCTTAAAGTGGGTAAACTCACAGACTCCTCAAGCTCATTGTCCAATGTGCCGTAGAGAGTGGCAGTTTAAAGGATAGTGAGGTATGGTTGCTGTCGTCCAAGTGCCAACTCATATATTTCGTTCTTGCTTAAAGTAGAAGATGGATGATAATTGGTTTTTTAAAATGTACCCACATGAGGGATTAAAGAGTTGCACTCGCCTTGGACATACTTTTATGTTTGCATTTGGAGAGTTGTATTATTTGCTGAATGGAAGCTGCATAGTTTACAAAGCTATTTTCACAAAGATGGGTTTGGGGATATTATTGACTGCACTGGATGCTGTGGGTCAAGAGTGTTTCTTGTGATATATATCCTGTTAGATATTTGATTTCCCATGCTTGTTAATTTATTTTACGGAAATAAGGTGAAAACAGCAGAGAGCAGGTTAAGTGAGAATCTTGATGAGTTGTCCCAGAAATGCTCGTCCCATTGCTGAAAACTTTTTAAATACGTAATTTGTTCTGTATTACTCTCTTGAGTCTATTGAAAATGGGTAAAGCTTTATTTCCAGGTTTTGGAACGACAGCGCTGGCAATATAGGAGTACTCTGGTATGAAGGGGGCAAAATTCATTTCATTATTGCTGAGTTGCCTTTTCAATTTGCAATTATGATGTATAAGATCAAGTACAGTAGTGAGAACTGTGATCAAGGAGAATGACAGAATTCCAATCTTAAATGCTTCCCAAAGCCAAATGAGACGTATAATTTTGGGATATAATCAATCTTTTATTTGACATTGGCATCCATAGAAGGGGCTAATGTGTGTTTTATTTTATTTTATTTTTTGTTAATGAAACTTTATTGATTCACAAAACCACATCCAAGACACATTTGATTAAACTTTGTGTAGGAGCAAAGACAGTTGATTAAGGACTCAAACCGTTGTTTGATTTGGCTTGTCCATCTTCTTAGGCGCCCGATAATGTATATGTAGAGTCCAAATCAGTGTATGCGGGTCAAACTATAGTTTAGCAGCAGCTGATAAGCAGCAATGGAGTGGTTGCGGCATCGAATGATAACAAGCACTTGTTTTTTTTAGTTAGGGTAGGTAGTAGCTATGTTGATCAGTAGTAACTCTTGAAGATGCAACCTTAACTATGGTTATCCTCATCACTCATCACCTTAACTATGGCCACTGAAACCTCTTTCACTGCTCCAAGCAAACAATAGGCTGTACTTCCTTTGTATGTTGCTAGAACAGGAAATGTTTGTACTTCCTTTCTCAGTTATTATTATATGATCAAAATAGGCTGGTTTTGACGATAATATGTTGTTAATAAGTAAACCAATAGTAAGATTTGGGAAGGACTGAAATTGGGAATGTGATCTGCCTCTGGAATCCTGGTCATTTCCTAGATTCTATAAAGAACGTGAAGGATATGCTCTGATGCCCGAAAAAGAAGTGTAGTCTTACATTATGCGTCCGAGGGGGGTGTTCTTGATCCCTCGATCTTCTGAAGGAGCTGAAGCTGTGTGGGAAGAATATACGAAGCCCTTTCCGAGTGATTTTCAGTCTGTATATGAAAGGGAAGCTGTTTGAAGGAGACTAAATTCACAGCTCTTCTTAGAACATTGACAGTGGTCGATAACGGTATGAAACATTACAGGTTAAGGCAAACATTTAGAAGCAACAACCATTTGAAGAATACCTATAGTAGGAAAAGGCCTTTCAACTTTTTTACCCACTCGAGAAAAACTATCATGGGCCGTTTGGTTCACACAGGTCAATGCATGTTTATTTGCACAATCGATCATATGACCATTTGGCATCTCCAGATATGAATGGATACAAGCTTTTCACCATAAAACGTTTGTTTCTGTTCAAAAAAATTACTGTACTGGTAAATTGGTAATTAAAATGCTGTTTAATTAGCAAAAGTTGGCTTTGAAATTGATCGTGATGAAATGGCCAGTGATCTACGCACCAAAAGGCCTTGGGGTGTAGGGTTTGAAGACTGCTGCTGAATACAATCAGGCTATACGAGCAAAAGCAGCATCTAGTATTTCTTTATCTATTTACAATCTGTTGAAGAAATGCAGCTTCAGAAAAAACCTGCTGAGAGTTTCGCTAACCAGATCAGACAACTGGGCAAGGAAATCATAGTAGCTCCCAACCTATCTAAGAATATTATGTTATGAATCATATTTGTCAAAATAAACTGATTTATAAAATTCACTTTGGGAGTTTTGTCTTCAGATATTCGTTATCACGTTCCCTAGATGACAGTCCTACATTGAAAGGATCAAACATTGTTCAGTAACATACCAAAATTGTACTCGTCAAACTAGTAGTAACAATCTTACACAAAAACACGTCACGTAGAGTCTTCTGCTAATACACTTTTTTTTACAGTCTGCAAAAAGAAGTTTTCCTACATGCACGAGGACGCTGATGTTGACTTGCATCAAATAACATCAGCCGCTACAACAAATAACATCAGCCGCTAAAACAGTCTTTAACCATCCTCCCAATCTAAATTATCATCATTGTCATCATCATTGTTATCCTCCTCTAAAGCATCCGCTTGCACATTTAGGTCATAAGCCTTAAAGTTCCCAGTTGTGTTGCCTGGAATTACAAACAAGATCATCTCATTGTCAGCTCAAACCATACATCACTTAGCAGTTGATTAAGTACTCGCTATGAAGGGTGCTGATCCCAGAAAGTAAAGAACAGTAGAAGTTAAAGCCTACCAAATGCCCCACAGAATTGATCCCCCAAAAATGCATACAGAGAAATAAAATAGAATCAAAACTAGGGCCATAGACTTAATTATGAACAAAGAATCTAACACACCCATGGAGCTAATGTTAACACTTCCCAGTGTGATACATGCTCATACAGAAATGCCCAATCAATCCAAAATCAAAACCAAAAGTTTCATCTGCTTAGATCTAAAGCTTAGGTTTAAAGCAAGAAAAAATCACCATACCTGCAGGAGTGGCCTCTTCCCATTCAACATCATCCTCATCTTCCCGCTTAGACTTCACTCCTACTTTTCTTTCAGATGTCTTATCAGCAACATTGGAGGAATTTGAAGGATCCTGGACACCCGTAGCAGCATCTTGTTGACGTTGTCTCAGAAGTATAGCAGTATAGTATGCTTTATAATACTCATCCTACAAATGACAGGGAAATCAGAACAATTACATAAAACTAATCAAGCAACTTTCCAGGACAAACTATCACTTATCATACCTTACGACTCTCCTCATCATTATCTTCAGCAGCCGACTTCTTATCATCATATGATGATCCAACAGCTATTGATATACCATCTGCCTCAGTTTCCTCCTTGAGCTCTCCTCTTTGTTCCTTTGTGAGGTTCATCCCTTGCTTTATCATCCAAGGGGGCAGTACTTTCATAGGTGTGCTGGTACTCTCAGATTTAATATTCTCTCCTTTTTCTTCTAGACCATGGAAAGCAACTTCGACCTGTCAAAATACATCCATATAGCAAGTTCAGAATTATACATTCAAGAACAAAATGTAGTGCATTAAAAATATAGCTTCATCAGTAACCACAAAAGGTGCATCTTTGACTTTCAGATAGAAAATTTGGCATAAATAACCTTTGTATCTCCCAGATAAGGCATAGGGGTCCCTCCAAAACCAATTCCAGATTTAGAGGGATCATTTCCATCAAGATCCCCATTTGCTCTAGCAGAAGCACTTGCTTGAGCTTCCCATGCTAGGAGGCCTCCAAATTCCGGAACAGGTAAATCTTTGACTCTGTTGAGTTGTTCTGTCAATGGCTTCAGTTGTGCCTGCAATTCAGTTGTGCTTCAGTCAAGATGTAATTTTTACTAAATAAATTAAAAAGACACTATAGAAACTGTTGGAACACTAAAAACATTAACAAAAAAGAAAAACGACTAGCTCGTAAACTAAGCAAGATGAAATACCTCCATCTTCTTTAGTATGTCCTCTATCTTGTCGCGTCTCCGCCTCCTAGCATTGTCATCTCCATCACCCACATCTTGAGCTGTTAACTTTTCGCTATCTGCCACAAGCTCACCATTGCAAGCTTCACAGTGGAAGAGATCATCCTCCATTGAAATCAACCGGCAGGCATCCAATGCAGTATATTTTTTCTGACAATTTGGGCAAGTATATTCCTGAACAGTGTTCTTATTGTCAAGTTCATCCTTCAGCTTTTTCCTCATGCGCTGGAGTCGGTACCTGACAACGTCATGTATCTGCAAAACGACCCATCAACTTAATATTATTCAACTCAGAGTTCAATTTTCATCACAAATGACTTCTTGATTATCCATTAAATGTAGAACATTAACATCATGGCATTCACGTAGTGACTAAGAAGATTGATCTTGTATCGCATAGGATAAAGAGTGTGAAGACAAAACTTCACCTGTGCATAATCCAAGCAGCAATAAGAATGTGTATGAAGTTTCACTTTGTCATCTTCTCTCCCGTTGTGACGACCATCAACTGTTGCTGCTACAGCAGCACTGTATATCTTTGCACCTTTTGCTGTCTGTAACAGCGAAAAGATAGTAGAACTGTGACTTACTACTCTCTACGAAAAACAAAATATTTGTCGACTGAAAAACACTACCATATTAATTTTCGACTCTCCTGATCAATAAGTAAAATATATTTGCTGAAACTACCAAACCTCTTTGCAGAACCAACTGCAAACTCTAACATCTAACAAACTAGAACTGTGACTGATTACTCTCTAGGAAAAATCAAATATTTGTCCATTGACAAACATCACAGCAACTACCACCAATAACTGATTACACTGCCACACTGCTTTTTCGACTCTAGTGATAAGTTACATTTATATATAAAACAAATTAAGCAGAGAAGCCAGACCTCTTTGCGATGATCTCGGGTGATCATCTTGTCTTCCTCAAGTAACCGCAAAGTGCGCCTCAATTGCTTGGAATGCAACTTGAGAACCTTGGCCAAATCCTCCTCCCTCACCCATTGTCTCCTGCAATTCAAACAAACCTAATTTCAAAATCCAAATCCGCATTCCCATCGAATGTTCGAAACTAAAATAATCACAGTAATAACAACCTGGTGAGTGCATCGAGAACGACGACGGCAATCCCGCGGTTGTCGCTCCTGCCGGTCTTGGGCTGGTTCTCCCCTTTGGATGTATCGTCATCGTAAAATGCCCTAGCCGCGAGCTTCACCAACCTATAAACAATTTAGCCATTAATCTTTAACACACGATTCAATTCGTCGGCTGATTAAACATATACGTTTGAATTTGCTTACCGATTAAACGGCTCAATGCTCATGCTAACCACTAAAAGTGAGTTGATCGGAATTCTGAGTGTTCATAAATCGTATCTCTGGGGGCTGGGGATACGGTCAAACTCTCGTTTTGGGTTTTCTTACGTGTTTTCCTCTATTTGTGATGCAGGAGAGTCTTTAAAGTTAAAACTTTAAAAGAAACTAAATGATATTCGGCTTATTGATAAAGTTATTATTTTTTATATAATTTCAAATTTAAAAAGTGATATATAATTATAATTATAATTATTATATTTATTAGTACTTAGTTTCTGTTCATTTAACATTCTTATTTGGAATACTGAGAGATGAAAGTGTCACAATTTGACCATACAAATATTTTAATAATATGTATTTAAAGATGTGAATGTGATTTCAACTACAAAAAGTTAAATATAGGTCAGAAGGAAACAGAGGAAATATTTTTTCAAATAATTTAAATTTTAAGAAATATAAATAAGTCATTAGTATGAAAAGCATAGACTAGTATAGATCGGAAAGAAACAGAGGGAATATTTTTTTTCAAATAATTTAAATTTTAAGAAATATAAATAAGTCATTAGTATTCCATTTTATAGCCCCATCATATCAAGAAAAGTATATATTTCAGCCCCTAACAAAAAAGCGTTCCTGGTTTTATTCCCAACATATCTAAAATGATCATTTTTTGCCTATTCGTTAGTTTGACCGTTAAAATTTGTTTGCATTTCGTTAAACTCATTTTGCAAGACCATGTTCCATTTATAGCCCCAAGATATTCAGAAACGTATATTCCAAGTCCTACAAAAAAAAATGTTTCAGATCTCAACTCAAAAATATTAAAATATTTAATTTTCTGTTTGACTTCCGTTAAAACCCATTTTCAAGGGTATTTTGGTCATTTTACAATTTCATTTTCTTTTTAAAAAAATTTTGATTTCATTTTCCCATATCTTTTGTCTCATTCCGGAAAAAATACGTGTACTTGCAATTTAATTTCATTTTCAAATCCGACCATCAGCGTCTGAAAAATGATGATTCTGTCCACGGTTTCTTTTCTCCCATCTCACTAGATCGCAACGGTGATGACAATGGTGGCAGGCATGGAGGGACGGAGGGGATGCCAATCAAATCTGGCAGAGATGAACTTTGAAACAATAAGACATGATCATCTTTTTCTAAAAACTAATGGTCGGATACGGGTATTAAATCCTATAAACTGGTTCCGGCATAAGACAAAAGAAAAGGAAAAACAAAATCAAATATTTTTTATAAAGGAAATATAAAATGACCAAAATACCTTTGAAAATGAATTCTAACGGAAGTCAAACTAAAAATTAAATATTATATATTTTTTGGAGCTAAAATTTGAAACTTTTTCTTTGTTAGGGCCAAAAATATACTTTTTTGAATATTTTGGGGCAATAAAATGTAATTTGGTCTTGTAAAAATGATTTTAAGGAAAGTCAATCTAACGGAGATGCCAAAAATGATTATTTTAGATATGTTGGGGTTAAAATCTGGAACCCTTTTTTGTTAGGGCCTAAAATATACGTTTATTCATATGTTGGGGCTATAAAATGAATTTTAGTCAAAAGTAAATATTAAAAAGATGATGAAAAGTATAAGGGAAGATTGTAGAGAGTCGTGCTTTAGAAAAAATGAAATGAAAAATTACTTATTAAATTAGTTAAAGGGACAATACATTAAATAGTCAAAGGAAAACAGTACATTAAAAGAATGTGGGTCTAGAGAAAGAAAAACTTCTATTTTCAAGACTTCTGGAAAAGTGATAAATTGGAAAAATGAAATGACGGAAATATAGAAAGTGTATTGAGGAAGACTCTTATGAAATAGTACTTTTAAAAAAAAATTTAAGATAGGGAATTTTTATGGAAGCACCACGTGGTCAAATCATTGTGGAAGTGACACGTGGTCAAATCATTGCGGAAGTGACACGTGTGATGATACATGGGCCCTCGAGTATGCCTCGAGACCCATGAGTCCACGAGCTCTTGGGTGTTATCAATTAAGGAATCAATTAGGCTCACGCGGCTGGATTATCTCGAATAATCTTATTCCTTATTTACTTGTTTCCTACAAGAAATTAAGTATCAATCTTCATCTCCTACAAGGAATGAAACATCAATCATCACTTCCTACAAGGAATGATGTGTCCTCTTACCAATTATACTCAAACTCAATCACGACTGTTATAATTGGTAAATGATTATTACCTTCTTCAAGGTTGGGATTCCTCCCTATAAATACAGAAGTTTGGTACACCTCAATCTATCTTATTCTCACCTCATTTAGCTACACTTTACAAGATTACGTATACACTATACTAACTTGAGCGTCAGAGTGCTACCCCGGGTACGTCCCGGGTTTTGTCTTGCAGGTTCGACGGTCAAGGGATTCGAGGTCAAGGGATTCGAGGTCACATCTTGGCATTGCACCACCCTGCATCAATTTGGCGCCCACCGTGAGGCCGAGATCCTTAATCTCTTTATTGCATGTCGACCACTTCTGACACACGTCGTAGAAGTGCACGGGTTCAGCAACAGCGAGCCACTAGCTCCGGGGTTGATCCACAACCTGAACCCTCGCTTCATACTCGTAGACGCGGTCGCCCATCGGCGGCCAGGACCGCTACATCACAGGCAACCAGTGTAGCCGTGATGACTTCCGCTGCAGATCCCATAATCACCAATATGGTTACCGCTCCTGTCGCAACCAATGCTCCCATCCAGATGCAGCCATCGGTCGCCAGCATCAATAATGGCGTAGGGACTTCGGGGCTTGGGCAGCGACGACCTGAGGTGTCTTCGAGTCCATCCGAAACGGTGATCCTCTCGAGGACAGTCATTGGCACGGACCATAATGGCCGTGGCCCCTATGATGACGGACACTTCACTGATACCAGTGAGGAGCCTGAGCCGTACAATCCTCTACAGAGATCTCCGGTCCTCGAAAGACTAAACCTCGGGGGCAATCATGTTCGAAGCCAACCTCTTCGAGGTACTACGGCTCGAACCAATGCGGTCGGGACCGCAGCAGGAGATCGAACCACTGTACCTATGGTTTCGAGCCTTGGGGCCGCTCAACAGCCCCAATATGCTTATGATCCTCGAACATGAGGGTTAATGGCAGGAACTCAGCCGGTCATTCACTCGGCGTCGGTCCAACCGACTATTCCGGGCTTCAGCCCCATGATTCCTCCACACCTCCTGGGACAAGGACAGGGGCCATACCCGCCTCAATACGGGG
>JAAGWI010030024.1:0-10480 GCA_012274505.1 Galium porrigens var. tenue
TTGACGAAGAGAATTGGCTTGAAGTGATTTTATAGCCTAAAATTTAGTTTGATGTATGCTTGGTGTTTTCGTTGTATAGATATTTCTTTGTTCATTTAATCTTCTAAAAGCATCCCATGAGAAGCAAATCTGAAAAGAATTATGCTATTGAAATATCATATTAGATCAGGTTAGTTCACAAAATAGATGCTATTGCAGAAAGTGAGAGTTAAATACTCAAGTGGAACTAGAGGTCTTAAATATCTGAGCTCGTTCTTGATATGCTCCTCCTTAACTGGTTTTTTAGTGGAAAAATTTCCATCTTTTGTTCAGCTATTATATTCTGTATGCAATGAAGTGAAAAAAAAAAAATTAGGCTTAAATTGCCCCCCCACTCTTGAAATCCTGGATCCGCCTCTGACTAGAGCAGCACTTAACTTTTATCACTTCCGATCAATTGGCATACGTAACAGAATCCAAAAATTTCTGATAACCCAAATTATTACATGTTGTATACTCCTAATTATAATAACCTAATTATATATGTGTATTAAAAATTATTAATCTTATATATACTACTTAATCTCACACCTAGAGAAGCTACAAAAAAGTTAAAGAAACTATGACAGACGAAAATGGCGATGCTGCCCTGGAATCCAATCTGCCCGGGGCTAGAAATTGTACATGGTGGACTCAAATGACTTTGTATTCTGTGGCCATCTTGGGAGGGCAGACGAGTGCAGTGCTTCTGGGCCGATTGTATTTTGAAAATGGTGGAAAGAGTAATTGGATTGCATCTTTGGTCCAAACAATTGGTTTCCCACTGTTTCTTCCTTTTCTTATGATCGCTTCCAAATCATCTGAGAAGCCGGAGTTAGGCATCCGTCCACCTTTGGTACTCGTCGCGAAAACATACATCTTTCTTGGTGTTTTCCTAGCTGGGATTTCCTGGTTATACTCTGTTGGCTTACAAAATCTGTCAGTTTCTACTTTCACTTTGGTTAGTGCAAGCCAATTGGCCTTTTCCACATTCTTTGGTATTTTTCTGAATTCACACAAGATCACCCCTTTTATTTTAAACTCTCTTGTGCTTGTCACAACCTCCACTTTCCTCCAAGCAACCCAGAATGATCAGTCTGGGGAGGGCAACAAATCCGTGGCGCGAAACCATCTGGTCGGAATAATATGCACCATCGCGGCATCAGCCGGTCATGCGCTCATACTCTGCTTGACGGAGCTTGTTTTTCAGAAAGTCATCAAACGGAAAACCTTTAGATTTGTTCTGGAGATGACTATATACGAATCAGTGGTTGCAACGGCTGCCATTCTAATCGGGCTTTTCCTGAGCGGAGACTGGAGAAGTTTGAAGACTGAGATGGATGAGTTTAGATTGGGGAAAGCTATGTACGTTGCAAGCCTGGTTTGCACTGCGATATCTTGGGAGATCTTCAATGTGGGATGTTATGGCCTGATTTTCAAAGCATCCTCCTTGTTCTCGAATGTCATGGACTCAGTTAGCTTGCCGGTTGTGACGGTGGTGGCCGTGATCTTCTTCCATGACAAGATGACTAGTGTCAAAATAATATCACTCTTGCTGGCTGTCTGGGGATTCCTGTCATATCTCTACCAGCAGTATCTTGATAGCTACTCAGAAGAGAAGAAGAGCCCTCAGGACGTTTCCCTGGCTTCAGTTATCTAGATGTAATCACCATTTTTACTTCCTACATATTCACTGCCTTCTCAGGATAATCTGCTTTCAAATACTCCAGAGGAGGTTATAAGTTATCTTAGGATTGAACACCAAAATTCATCCAAATGGAAATAATCTTTGTTGCAAACCTCATTCAGGGGAAAAACAGGGTAGTATATTACCTCCTACACATGTTCCCAGAAGCATTGGCTCACGGCTATGCCACTACGCACTCCTGGTGTTAACAATCATTCCACAATGCAAACCAACACCATTTATTTATTCATATTGCAAATGATGGATGCAGAGCTACAGTAGTAGGAACTGAGATTTACATGGCTGAGAACAATAATCAACAAGAAAGGAGCATTTCTGAATAGTGGATAAAATCCAAGCCACAATTCAAATTGCAAAACCAAAAGGGTCACTTTTATTGATACCAAAGAAGTTATTCAGTTTGGATAGAACACACACAACAGATGGAATGCATCCACCATAATAAGATTTAACTTTAACAATTTCAAGGAGTACAGAAAAAAAAACAAATTAGCAGCAGGCTACAATTTTTGGCAGGACCATCAGCAGTAGAACATAACCCTCTTGACATTCTCCTTGAGGGCCGGAAGAGGCCTCACATTCGCACTGCCAGGTGCACGAGTTGTCCTTCCACCAGGCCCAGCCCCACGACCAGTTGCACCACTTGCCAAAGAGTCGCTATCGGAGTTTTCAGGCTCCATGTAAAACCTTGCCCTAAATGCTGCTAGATGAGCATAGTATGCAGGTGGAACTGGAAAGAAAACAATAGATTGTATGAACAAAAAGCTAGAGAATGTGTAATTTGTTCTTAAAGAAGAGGTTCCCTAAGAAAGTCTACAAAGAATTAGCATACCGATTGACACTGAACGAGTACACCTTGCATACCTGTAAAATACAAGGAATGAGACGTGATTAGATATAGAATAAAGAAAGATAACAGAGAAATCAGGAATTAATTAGGAAAAACATACGTATAGCATAAGTTGTTTGTTAGGGACTGCAGCCCATCAGCAGAGAAGTTGTTCTCGTCCCACAGGACATGGTAGTGCGCAGGACGGCTAGTACCCTGTAACAAAAAGTAGGGTGTCAGAAATTTCCCACCAGGTAGCAAAGGCTTTTATATAAGCAGGCCAATTGATTTATTTTTAGTACCTGTATCCCTGCATGGCTGCAAAGGTAAAAGTCGAACTCTGTCGGATGGCAGATTTTGGAATCAACAACAGTACCTTTATATGTGACAAAAGAATAAACAGATCGGTTAGCCACAAAATTAAAAAAGCAAATTTCCAAGATCAAGTGGCCTACTAACCAGGAAGAATGTTTCCACTTCTATCCACAGAATTACGGTCATTGTGATTGTTTGCAAACAATCTGGTGTGATGGCGCTTCTGAACCACAACAAATGTAACAGGTGGCTGATAGTTTGGTTCCAAGGAAGCACATGCCTTTTATAATCACATCAAAATGACATTGATTTAATGGATGGGAAACTGTGGATAGTTCAAATCATCATGACATTACGAGGACAGGAGACTTACCCTTCGGATGGCGTCCAGCTCATACAGCAGAACTTGATAGAACTGGCCCTCACTAACTCCATCTCTACAAAACAGAAGTCAAGCAACGGATTAAAAAGGAATACATTATACTAATTTAACCAATGCATCATACCTATAAAATATGATCCGCTGTGGTTTCTGTCCAGTTGCTTTACGGAAAGAAATCAGCAGTTCTCTGAGACAGCCAAGTATTGTTAGTCAGCAAAAGACATAGACCAATGCTTGAGAGTTACGAAGTTGTATATAATTGCAAAGTTATAGTTAGTCAGCTAAAGACATAATAATACTTGAAAGTTGCTAAGAAAATTCATACTTGACCATGCCACCAGTCATAGTTCCTCTGTTAGGATCCTGCCAAGTTTTAAAGAGATCTTGAATCAGCTCTTGTCGATGAGCTTGCGCACTGACCAGACCAGCATATTTAGTAACCTCGGGCCAATCCTGAGATGCGACAACCTGCAAAAGTAATGGAATTAGTGAACAACAAAAGAGAGGAAAGAGAAATCTGCAATGCTTTATTCAGGATTTAGGAGGCGTCATACAGCAGCAATAGATGGGCTAGAATCCTCGCCAGGATGGGGATGAGTAACATCTGCCCCAAAGATAATAGTAGGCCTGTCACTAACAAGAGGTATACGCCTTGACAGAGCATCAACAAGCACAGTGTTCCGTCCCCCAACCTTCACGTTGATCTTTAATGCAACATTGGCAAGGTATTGCTTGCTCATCTTAAAAACATGTTTTGTCAAACAGCATTGAGAAACAATTCCAAGATCAGTCTCACAAATCCTTTTCAGATCACCTGCTCAAAAGAAAACTGTGTCAAAAAAGAAACAGCAATTGATAACGAGTACAGCTTATGAGTTGCAAAACAGAAATTCACCATAGAGGGACCCATTATTGTCAGGTAAAATGACAATCAGCAAGTCCAGTTCCTTCCTCTGGGCCGGCCCTAACTGAGAGATGGCATCAGAAAACCTGGCTTTCAATGCCCTCTCAACTTGATCAGGACGAGCAGATATTGGGGGTAGCACAGATTGGGGATTGAAGTTCTGCACAAGGGAGGAAATATGCATCAGTAATTGCATCAGATTCAAAGTGGAGTACAGGGATTACAGAAAAAATACAACTGTACATATAAAGCTCATGAACACGTACCATTCCTGAAGTCATGCACATCTGGGCCAACTCCTGACAAAAACCACGAGCCATATTATCTTGCACATTTCGAGAGAAGTTCACACAGATCCAATTATTGACAGTTCCCCCATTAACCATTTTCTGCAAGATGAGCCAGAAAAATGATAAAAACTAACAAATTGCAGCAGAGTATTAACATAGGAATATGTATTATTAAGAGAAAAGGAAGAAATATGCGTCAAATAAAGGGTTAAGATAAATATCACCCCTAAACTATTCCTTGGCTAACCTTGTTCATCATGTTCCATTGTCCAACTGACGGCAGGCAATCCTTCTCCCGACCAGAATCATGGTACTTGAGCTGAAGGGAAAAATCAGTACGAGTATTAAAGATCCAAATACATGCAGGAGTATTTAGCATCAAAGACATCTCCCACACCCCAAAAGGGTAAAACTCAAGTAACACCTACCCGCGGAGCAGGCAGAATACGAGCTTCCACCTGAGCCAGTTTATCACTAATCTTGATACCAAACTCCTTTGCATATTCATCCTGATGGTATGCATTATGACGAACAGTCTGAAAGGTAAAAAAAAGGTAAGGAGTTTTCAGCCAAATCTTGTTTTATTTACCGCGAAAGACAGTTAAGAAGTCATTTTTTACACTGAAAAACACTTTGAAGAAAATATAAAGCAGCACTTACAAAAGAGTGACATCATACATGAATCCATAATCTAAGAACAATGATGCCAACCATGACTCAACAATAAACTCATCTTCAGCCTCACATAAACATTTACATATCATTCAACGCTTGGCACAAATTACCTCTAGGATAAAATAATTCACATATTTATTGAAAATAGTTCCCAACCGCAGTTGGGGTCTATATAACTATATTAGTATATTGTTTAATCACTAATTTTGTTAGACAGCTTCAAAAATAGTTTGTAACAGATCTATTGCACACTAACCTGGACAATGTCTTTTTCTCTTTCCATCGGGCGCTGGCAGGTCACCTTCAAAAGTTCAGTTATCTGCCTTTCATTCAACCTCTTTGAATACCTTTGGCCTTCAACTATCTTGCATACCTAAACATCAGAAAATGTTCAGAGATGTAACAGACTTAATAAAATGTGTACAGGCTCCTAAGAAAAAATATACCTCCATCGGTAAATAGTTAGGCCTTTGTGTATTCCCAACTTGTAAGCACGGCAGTTGAGTGTTGCGAATAAAGAAACCATAGGTTTCTTGGAAGTACTCAACGACAGACTTTAAAGTCCCCCTTTCGTCAACAGGAAAACTAACAAAGATCAACAGACATGCATCAATTAGGATTAGCACATAATCTGCTCAAACTTAAACAAGGAGACATTTGCCACTTTATGTATTTGGTCAACCTTATCCCTAATTAAAAAAAAAGGCCACGTTCATGTTTAGACACAACTATACAACAATTATCCTTGTGAAAATTGTTAGTGACAATTCAGTCCATAACACATAAATGAGAGCCCCAACAACAAACAAGAAGTCAATAAGGCATGCAAACTTACGTTAATTCCCTAGTTGCTTGTGCTGTTAAACCAGATATGCGGTACTTTCTTCGCATATTACCCCGGTGAGTAACCTCCACCTTAACTCCTCTCAAGGCTTTCTTAATCTGTAGATTGAGAGAGCATCAGTAACCATATAAACATTTAGCAAGATCATACAGAAACCAAATTCAAATACACTTCCGTTGCCACAAAGTAAGAAAATCCAAGTTAAACATTTGACAGATGTTCATTTGGGCGTTTTCATGTATACATCTATAATGTATAGCATTCAAGTCACAAATATATGTCATCAAACAGAAGGTAATAACATAACAAAAACAATAAAATAAAATAAATCTCACCTTCACACGATCAGCATCAGATAAGGGTCTTGAAGTTACATCCCTGTTTAGTAGCTGTGATACAAACTCAATAATAGGAAGTGGTTCGATGAAGGCTGTGGATGACATATCTGTGCCAAACCAGAGTAGTTAGACATACAATTTTATAAAAAGAACAAGAATGATCTTAGTGTACAGTATTATGATACCAGAAAAGGTTCTTTAATTAAAAAGTATCAGATTAGCATGAAAATGACTACAAAATTCAAATTATTCAGTTTAGATGACTTCTCACCAATGTTCAGTGATAAACCCATTTGTGTTGGTCGGATACTTTGGTAAAAACCACGCCAACTTTCCAGTCCCTCACCCAAAGGCTGCCTCCTGCCCAGTTTAGGGTGATAGAAAGAACGCCCTACCGGAGAATACCTAAAAACAAAATCAGAGATATTGAGAAACTGTAACTCCACGTAACATGAATGGATCAAAAAGAATTTTAGAATATTTCAAACATACGTCTTAGTAGGCAACTCGCGGAGAACGATGTCTAAAACCTGCAGGGCTTCTTGTGGAGCATCTGCCTGTCTACCTTGCAAAAACAACCCTAGGTGGTGCAAATCAGCACGAGCTGCAAATTTGATCACTACTTTGAAATCACGCTCTCTCTTGCTGCAAGCATAAAACATCATATCAGTGCTTTGATTGAGCACATAAAAACCAATATCGGCGAATAGAAACACACCTTGCAGTAAGGGTTCCTGGGGCTCCATCATCCTCATCAAGTAGAATAATTTTGAACTCTTTGGACACAAAGGGAAGAGGTCCAGCCGTGTACAGACTCTTTCTTCCATCATAGGCAGGGAGCCTCTTTCCAAGATGAGATTCCTTGTAGAGTTTGACCAACTGCCCAATGACAGCACGGTTCACACCTCGGGATGTTACCTCAGGAGTTATTGTGACCTGAATCACACAAAAAGAATTACTCCAATTACATATTGAACTAGTACACTGAGTTAAACAAACTTTTATGAGAAGCCAGTTGAGAGAACTCACATCATACTGATGCAGGTCTTTGTCAGGAAGTTCTGCAAAAAAATGATTGGCTTTCACAATACATTTTGTCCCCGTGACACCTTTACCAGGACGACTAGGAAATCTCATAGATTTGCTAGAAGCTGGTGCCATTTCTGGAGGCGCTGCTTCAGCCTGGAGGCTGAGTTGTTCCATTTGAACCACTGGTACCTGTGAAGGTTCAGGTGCCCGGCTTGCTGCACTAGACTCGGCATGTGATTCTGCAGGACTGGCATATAGCATAGCATGAGGAGTCACCCCAGGTTGGTAAGGCTGGGTTGCTTGATGCAGCTCGGGAAAAGCCGGCCTAGAAGGCCCACCGGTTAGAGGCGCCTGCGCCCCACGGGCTACACCACCTCTCTGGTGCTGAGCACCCCTTCCTTGCTCAAACTCTGGTTGAACCATCCCACCTCGTGGGGCACCCCTTCCACCACGACCCCCATAGCCTCCAGGACCTCTTCCTTGCTCATATTCAGGAGGTCCGCCTTGATAATGTTGAGCCATACCACCACGTGGAGCTCCCCCTCCACCACGACCACCATAGCCTCCATGCTGCAGTGGGTACCCTCTACCTCCACCGTGATGCGGCTGCTGCCCTCCTTGCTGCCCTCCTTGCTGCCCTCCTTGCTGCCCTCCTTGCTGCTGTGGCTGATGTGGGTGCTGTGGTTGCTGTGGTTGCTGTGCCTGAACAGGTGGACCTTGTTGGCCAGTAGGCCCACCACGATCTTGAGTACCAGAACTTTGACCCTCAGCAGCAGTTCTCCTCTTTCTCACCATGATTACAGCTACAACACAAAAAAGCAACAGTTAGAGAAAACAGTCTATCAAGGCGTTTAACATGACAATCATATGTACAGGTCTCATCAACACTATTAGAAGTGAGTAACAACACACATCTAAGCACACTTTGAACAAGTGAAGATTCCTGGAGCGCTAACAAGCCAGTAAGACATACCAATTCAAGCACAAACAAGCAATAAACGAACAGTAAAACCCTACCGACGAAACAACCCTAGGAAGACAAACCTATAAAACCAGAAAACAATTCAAAGAAGTGATCTCCACATCAAACCATGTCGAACCGAGAGGCAAAAGCAAAACACAAACACGAACACAAACACGAACACAAAGTAATCAAACGGTAGTTGAAAACCCAGATCCATCGAACACGAACGGTCAATATGACTCAGATCTCAAAAATTCACAACATAGACCTTCCGATGACACCACGACTACGATACACACAAACCGAAACCCTAGAAACCACCAAGCAGGCAAACAGCTATGAAAGCTTCCTTTATACCTCAAAATCAGCCTCGAAAATGCCGCCTTCTTCGTCTCCGGTTGACCACCAACACTTGAGCACCGCCGACCCCTCAGTCACTCGACGGCGAAACCTAGGGTTTTTAAGTGAGTGGTGCTCTTTTCTCCAACTTTTGTCTCCGGGGAAACAAAAGAGACGCTGCTTGTGACTTTCTAGAATTCACTCATGCCTCTCTATTTATATAATTATATTGCCTTATGGGATAAAATATTAGTTAAATAAATTAATATATAAGATAGAGAGAGAGAAAAACACACTCACACCCGCACTATGCCACCACTATCGAGGTTACCGTGGAAAATGACAACTCGGTCCTCCCCGGTCTTACTCTACTCTAAGACGCTTTTGTTTTGTTTAGACGGCACCTTTACTTTAGTCTTTTCATCATTCATTTCTAATAATATGCTCACATTTTTTAATTTTTAGTTAATTATTATTATTATTACTATCTTCTTATAATTATTTTATTTTATTTCATTTTAGTTCCGTTAACACAAAAAAAACAATTTCAACGGGTTAAGAATCAAATTTTAGAGTGTGAATGAATGTGATGAATTGCAACCTTCCATAACGGTCTGTCTCTCTATTAGTGAAATCTGATTATCCCGATCTAGATGTTTGGTGAATAATTTGTATGTTTAAATTAGATTATTTGACTAATATTGGTTAATTAGACTATCAAACAGCTAATTTTGGCATCTGGTGGTGATTTGAAACAGTTGTTTAGTTTCAAAAGACTAATTTTTAAAACGCTAATCACAGGAGCGTTTTCAAAATAGTTTATTGATCTTGTTACCTAAAATAACACTTTTATCCATACATGACTATATATTTACCATTTTGTTTATTTTCTGCGTGCAATCTTGTATGTAAAGCTCCGCCTCTTGTTCATTTTATTTTTATTTTTAGTTTAAAATCTCACCTTAGTGAGGGAGTTTAAATTAGGTTCCCCAAGCCTTTATTAAATAAGTCCAAAGTCATATGACCGTAATTTGAGATAGATATTGGCATATACATTGCCTCAAATATGCCCATGTGTTAATAAAAGAAAATGCTTAAACCCTAAGTCAAGATCTAATACAGCCCTCCACTTATTTGCCTCCACCCTCTGTGTTGACAAATAGAGGTGCCCTTCTTTATTAGCCCCTGACACAATATTTCCCCTGAAATATCATACTCTATGGCTTTGTAGTGTGCCAAGCTTCAAAACAGCTTCAATATGCAGTCTTTCGGGTATCTAGTCCTCATTCTTCACCTTCAGTTGTTGTGAGGCCTCGTCGCCTGTCATAAAATAAGGGAAAAAAATAGTAATTTGACCGATAAAAAGTCATAGTTAATAACAGTAAATCGGTTTGAACGTATGTAAGGGAATTCCCTCCTATCCAAAGCCACTAAGCCACAGATTTTCCTTGGAAGATCATTTTGATTATAAGTTGCATTTGATCTAGAGGAACTAGCCAATCTAGCTAATGCATCAGCGACAACGTTCACTTCTCGAAAAATATGAGTGTAAGAGATAGAGATAGGAAAATCATTTTGCAATTCCCATACTGCTCTCACAAGAGGTTCAAGCTGCCATGTTGCTTTGTAATCTTTCCTGAACATTTTTAAGAGTAATGGGGAATCTACTTCAACCTTCATTTCCTCAATCCCTTTAAAAAAATTGCTTGTAAAGTGTCGATGTTCCTGCTTTAAGACTGATCTTTCTTTGCCAAAAAAAAGGGATTTTGCTAATATTTACTCTTCCATTTCCATCTCTGATCACAAAACCAGCCCTTGCATATCCTGGATTTTCAAGGGATGACC
>JAAGWI010030280.1:2481-14593 GCA_012274505.1 Galium porrigens var. tenue
AAAATGTGTGGTTAAGATTGAATGAATCTTGCCACAAATGGAAAGTATGCCAACATAAAAAAACTATCCCAAAAAGAAAAGTATGTCAAAATTAAAAAGTCGGAGGTAGTAGGCTTCAAGGAGGTGGAATCTGGATAGTCCGAGGAGGAGGAGAGTCGTATCCCCCTGGTCATTTCGTTGGTCCTAAGTTACCGTTTGTTCCTTCCCACATGCGTCTGCTTCCTCTTTATCACCCACACTGAAATCAAATGCCCTCGGCTTGAGATTATCAATGGAAGCAGGGCTAGGTTCGTGTTTTCTGAATCACGGATGGTGTTACGGAGCCAAACTTGGGAACAGTATGCAGTGGCCTGCGCATCCAATTTACCGTGCTTCTTGCAAAATGCGCAACCGTAATCAGAGGTACTTCTTGCTTGTGCCACACCTATGTGTCGACGTAGGAGCCAAATTCTTAATAAAATATTGGGTGCCCAGAACTTATTTTGAACTGACATGAGTTGCTTTAATTTCTGATGGATGCGTGGTTATGCTTTGCTGAGGATTCCTTTATAAACATATTGGTGATTTATTTAATTGCTTCCCAACCTGTATTTTAGTTGGTTTACAAGGCCTGTATTGATATGCATATTTTTGTTTATGTGCTGAGGCGATGACTTATTATTTGTTTGAGGTATCAATTGGGCATATCAACTGCTTGAAACTGTTTATCCCATTGGGGTATCCTTATGAAGGTATTCCATGTACCATTAATTCTTGTTGGAGCACAAATAATACCAGCCTCTAGGGTTCCGGCCGTCACTAGTATAGTGAACCTATGGATTCTTCTAAACTGTTTGATTGTTGTTTTAACATAGGTCAAGGATTGGTTTCTGGTATAATAGTGAGAAATGGGTTATAGCATGACTCAGTTTCGCTCAAAATTTTCCCAGGATTCACACTAAAAGGCACGTTTATAGTTCCACTAGGTTTTAAAGAGTTCCTTTCGAAGCCCATATTTTCAAACCACGTTTCAGATTTTGGTAAACATGCAGTATTATAAATGGGAAGAAGGAGATAAAATGTAAGAATGTGCTTTAGGAATCTGAGAATATCGATGTAAGGTAGAGGCGCGATGAAAATTGAAATGGAATGGGGGTCAAAAATAAGCTTTTAATCAAATTCGCTAGGCCAGTTCAAACATTTCACTTTTTACATGTGGAGTGGTTTGTACAAGCACCTTTCACACTGGAGCTGTGTGACATATCCTCTCAGTTTGATAAGGATGCTTGCATGTCTATTTTATGGAGCAATTATGGCTATGGTACCACCCAAACTACTTAATGGTTTAATTTTCAACTGGGCTGATATCAGAGACGGCCACAGCTAATGGAAGTAAAAAACTTTAAGCTCATGTTCCCCATTTTACTGTAGATGTTCTTTTCTTAAAATCACCCATTCTGCATTTTATATGTCATTTTGATGATCCTTTTGTAGTTTCCTTGACATATTAATGCATTTTGTTCGGTGCGAGATTATATTTTCTTACTATGCATTTTAATGTTCTTGAGATAAGCTCTTCAATGATTTGTGTTTCATTTAATGAAGAAACTTATGCACACTCTTTAAATAAGTGATTTTTTGTTACATGGAAGTTTATATTTTCTAAATTTTCACATTTGCCTTCATTTCTGTTCAATTTGATTTTTTGCCTGATTTATGTACAGTTCAAAAAATAAGAGATACCCCACCAAGAAAATATATCATCCCGCAAGAGCTAATCTACCTACCAATGGTGGCGATGATTCTGTACAAGAAAAGTTCTCCAATAATAACATTGGAAGCCTGAGAAATACTACAGATAGCCTTGATAGGATAGTAAAGCAAGAACAAATAGAGCAGTCCTCGAGTGATAGCATTGCAAGCATGGAAGAAGATGCAGATGTGTTGGATGCATTGGTGGAAAAGGGAACAGAAATAGTTTCTGAGATTAGCATCACAGGCTTGAATAATTCTGATGATAGTATTGGTACAACAGCTGAGGCAGATCAATCAAATAAAAAGAATAGCTTGACAATGTTGAATAATTATCCGGTATGCTCTGACAGCTCTGGCACTTAGTTTATATTGTTATGATACCTTGTTTTGAAACAAACTGTTGTCTATGATTTTATTATATACTTCATTGCAACTTTGATTATATTATATACTTCAGTGCTGTAGTCCTGGTTGGATGCTTTACTCCACATCAATCTTACATTAATTAATTCTTTAGCAATTGAACTTGAGAAGCTTTGGACGTGTGTGTCTTTGTATAGTATTTTCTCCTAAAAATGATTTAATAAGTATAAGAGTTGTCCAGAAATACTAGCCATATAGGTTGGTTCCTTTTCTACTCAATTGATATCTAGTCCCCTATGAATGTTTATATTAAAACACTAGCCAAGTATATTATGATTCTTTATTTCTCTAAAATATACTCCCCCGTCCTAGAAATAACTTCCTGTTTCTTTCTGAAGATTTGAGCATAAATTTCAATTGGTATAATGATTACAATGTCTTCATGTGATACATTTTTGTATTCTATGAAACATCTATTTTCTAAAGATCAAAATTTTATACAAAACTAACATATATAACTAAAGTTATTGATGGTCAAACATGGCTTCACAGATTTGTCAGAAAAATAGGAAGTTATTTGTGGGACGGAGGGAGTACAAAGTTTCTACATGCAATCGTAACTAATATGATCACTGAGTGTTTGATTATTCGATTTCTTATGCTGATACTAATGGCTTACCTCCAATAAAATCATTGTGGACAAGACTGTAGTTGAATAGTTAGTCAATTTTCTTATTTCATTTCTTTTTGATACCTTGTTGTGTTTGCTCTATATATAAAAATACGAGTAGATATCATCTGAGATTGTAATCAAGTTGTGTTTTTTTTGTTGTAAAACAGTCAGTGATTGCAGATGCTGATGACCAGCTTTCAACTGTCCGTCTTGATGATTTGGTCGGGATGATTAGAAATGCCCAAAGAAGTAACATTTCCCCTCTTTTTCTAGTTTTGGGATGCATGTACAAGTTTCATTGATAACACACGCCTTTATCTATGCTACTCTTTTGTTGCAACAGATATACATGTCATCAACCAAGCACGGATTCGCGCCCTCGAAGATCTTGAAGTAATTGTTGATGAGAAAGATACTTTGCAGGATGAAATTAACAATTTAGAGTTGAAACTCGTGGAAACTGATGCACGACTTAGGGTTGCTACCCAACAGAAGGTGCATATGGAAATTCTGGAAGATCAATTGCAAAAACTGCAAAATGAGCTGTCTAACAGAAGTTCCTATGACAATAATCTACTGGAGGAGCACTCAATCACATCCTTTTCTCATGTTAGTGGTGTCGATTCCCTTAGTGAAGAATTGGATGCGTTGAAAAAGGAAAATACATCACTCAAAAATGATCTGAATTCTCTAAAAGAAGAGCTTACTGTCATTAAAGGAACAGAGGAACGTGTCAATAATCTTGAGAAAGAACGGTTGATTTTGGAGTCTTCTCTGACTGAATTGCAGGTTAAACTTTCTGCATCAGAAGATGAAGTTGCAAAATTGTCTTCCCTAAGGTCAGAGTGCAAAAGTTTAGATGAAAAGGTGGAGGATCTGCAAAAGTTACTCGATAAAGCGACAAAGCAGGCAGACCAGGCTATTTTTGTACTGCAAGAAAATCAAGAAATAAGGAAAAAGGTTGACAAGCTTGAACAATCTCTTGAAGAGGCTACTGTCTATAAGCTATCTTCTGAAAGGTTGCAGCATTTTAATGATCTAATGCAACAAAAGCTGAACATTTTGGAGCAGCGCCTTCAAAAGTCTGATGAAGAGATACATGGTTATGTTCAGTTATATCAAGATTCTGTGAAAGAATTTCAGGGCACTCTTGATAATCTGAAGGATGAAAGTAAAAAGAGAGCCGAGGATAAAGCTGTCAAGGATATGCCTAGGGAATTCTGGAGTCAGCTGTTGCTCATGATTGATGCATGGTTGCTTGAAAAGAAGATCTTGACAGACGAAGCTAGGTTGTTGAGAGAAATGGTTTGGCAGAGAGATGCACACATTTGCAATACATATTTATCATGTAAGGGGAAGAAAGAAGAATTAATCATCTCTTCATTTCTGGGACTGCTGTCCCCTCAACGGTACATATCTTTTTGTGGCTGATAGTTATTGAATCTAATGTGTTTCCTTTCTTGTTTCACGGTAAACTTGCATCTAAGTTTCTAATGGTCTGTGCTTATCTCTGTTTCTTTTTAGTTCAGAGTTACATGTGATTCACATTGCAGCTGAGATGGCACCTGTGGCAAAGGTATTCTCTACTTCTAAAGTAAACACACACACACACAATATGCACTTCTATGCAGTACATGAAGCACCATAGTTTTCTCATTGTTATACACTGACTTTCCTGTTCGTTGGGCTGAACCTTATCCATCTTTATTCAATTTACATGGCTCAGGCTTGAAGATGTTACTATGTTAGACATGTTATGTTGTGAATTATGCAGTTCATACTGCCCATTCCTGCATTAATTTACTTGCTTCTGAAGTTAGGAAGTATGGTCAAATTATGGGTAGCAAAGGTTACAATAGTTACTGAAGTATTAGTTCTTAATTCACTGACATACCCCCTTAAGTAACATTCACTAACTGATTATTCATTGACCTCCCCTTTTGAGTGGAAAGTTTGGGGATATAATTGTCAATTTGGATCCAATATCTTAACCGGTAACATGGTATTCTGTAAAATACTTATGCTTCATTATCAAGAAATCTTACATGGATAGATGGTCGGAAAAGAGCGAGGGAAGAAGTGGTAGTGTGAGCATGGGGACGAGTGGGTTTGGGGGGAAATAGATTGACGGTAATACAGCTAGGGAAGGGGTCACATAGATTTAAGGTTTGGATGATTTTTCTTTATTTATTTTACTATGTTATTTATTCTATTATTGCACACATCTTATCAAACAGCCTCTCGTGTTCGAAGTAGGGTCTAGGGAGAGTAAAATGTAAGCAAACCCTACTTCTTAATGTGATATATCTGGCATGCTTGGTTTGGTTTACTTAATATACAAGAATTGAGATGTCTATGTGTGAATTACTATTTGTGCTCGATAAATTTAAAGGCACCACAATAAAGGCTTATTTAACACTTATTGTGAGTAGAAGAACACAGAGAACCTTTTTTTTGTCCTATAACTTTGGTATGCAATCTACATTCCTATAGTTTTGAAGCTTGTTGCTTGTATACCCTGTATGGCATCTGCTCTTTTGCTTGCATATATGGTGCATAAAAAATCCACTTCCCTTTTTAGAAAATATACTAATGAATTTAACCAATCCATTTAACTTAATCACCAACAACAAACAAAAATTTATATCTACACTGTTCCCATTCCTCTCTCCTATACCTACACTATCCCCTTTTCTCTCGTTTGCATTTCTATGGCAGAAAATTTTGTCAGGCCCTAGAAGTCGGCAGAGGTGCGAAGCGATGTCATCCACTTAACCTTAATTATCTATAAAACAACTGTGGCCTTTTGTCTTTGGGCTATGTGTTTTAAATCCATATTCCAAGACTACCACTCGAGAGTTTCTCTTTACTTAGACAATTGCAAATCCGGTTAAATTAAAACAAAATACAATTCCCTTTACCTTTTTTGGCTTCTCTTTATTCAGACCACATAATTCCTCTACAGCCAGGCATCATGTTAATATTTATTTTGCTTTGTAAATTGCCTTATATAAATTATAATTTTTAAAAATCAATATTAGTTTACTCGCACTGAGATATTATGTTAATAATTTAATCGAACATGATTTTAATAATTTTAAAATCCATAGTTATATGAAAAATTAACTGAACGGCTATTTGACGTCCATGTTTTACTTTTGGCGTCCGTATTTTTACTAAAATTGACTAATATGTCCTTACTAATTTGAGATGTTAGCATTCAATCCATATGATAATAGGAAGGATACTTTAGTCAATTACTGTGAAAAATACGGACGTCAAAAGTAAAAGGTGGACGCCAAATAGTCCACCCCAAAATTAATTGGCACTATAAATTTTTTAATTAGCTTAGTTGTAATTTTATTATTGTTTTTGGTCAGTTGAACTGCATTATTCCAATACATTGGTTAAGTTATGTTTTATTTTTTATTTAATCAATACCATTTTCTTGTAAGAGCCTCGTGTTAAGCATTTTTTACTCGGACTAAAGCAAATGAAGGAGATCAATTAATTTACATCTGTTTGCAGTCTTCATTTTGGTAGAAGTTATCTATTTGACATTTGCTGCATCTTACACTGTAAGAAAGCTGTTGATTTTTACGAAGTTTGGACTCTTATCCTAGTTTGTACTTCAGGTTGGTGGTCTGGGTGACGTGGTAACGGGTCTTGGTAAAGCATTACAGAAGAGAGGGCATCTCGTGGAAATCATACTTCCTAAATATGATTGCATGCAGTATGAGCTTATTCATGATTTACGGGTAAATGTCATTCTTGAAACTCATCCGCCATATAATTTTAAGAAGTGTACAAACAATGGTTAGAGATAATGTTGCTCAAATCAGCTATAAAATTCTACCGCTGGCTTTTTACAGGTGCTAGATGTGGTAGTTGAATCATTCTTTGATGGCCAGTTATTTGAGAACAAGATATGGACTGGAACAGTCGAAGGTTTAAAATGCTTAACTAAATCAGTACATATATCAACTTGAAGTGCTTGCTTCTATCTTTTTGAAGGTTGAATTAATTAATATTCTCAGGTCTCCCTGTGTACTTTATTGAGCCTCATCATCCAGGAAATTTCTTTTGGAGGGGACAGTTCTATGGGGAACAAGATGATTTTAAGAGATTTTCATTTTTTAGTCGGGCAGCTCTTGAATTACTTCTTCAATCTGGAAAGAAGCCGGATATAATCCATTGCCATGATTGGCAGACATCTTTTATTGTATGACAGATATTTTATTTAATGCACTCTGCATTAGTATTGATGATGAAATTCAGCTCAATTTTTTTTATGTATTTACTGATCAGGCTCCCCTCTATTGGGATCTTTATGCACCAAAGGGTCTAAACTCTGCTCGGATATGTTTTACCTGCCACAATTTTGAGTACCAAGGGACTGCTCCTGCCTGGGATTTGGGTTCATGTGGTCTTGATGTTCGCCATCTGAATAGGCCAGATAGGATGCAAGACAACTTTTCACATGACAGGGTCAATCCCATTAAGGTAAAAAACTTGTGTCAAACTACAGTGATTTTCTTATTTATTGTTTTCCGTCAAATGGGGCTATGACTGTTCCATTGCTTACTCATTCGCTTTGTTTCATGAACAATGCAGAGTTATGAAACTGTTTATGACACATCATTACTTGATATATTTCAATTTTGAACCTCAGGGAGCGATTGTGTTTTCCAACATTGTGACAACTGTGTCACCAACCTATTCCCAGGAGGTGCGGACTGCCGAGGTGCGGTAACTTTTGCTCAATTCCCACATCCATTTCTTCTGTGAATATATTATAACTCTTCTCTCTCAATTAATCCCATTATAACCCCCTGCCGTGGTTTTTTTTTTTTAAAAGATTACTTTCCCAAGAAAGGATTCCTATTTCTAATATTGAGAATGGGACTCTTTTCTGGAATCATATTTGATTATCTTGCCTAATCGTTAGCTTTGTATTCCAAAGTCTTCATATCAGGACCCCACCAAGTCAACAGGACTTAATGTTAAGATGTGTTCTTTTACAGCAGCACACCCAAGTCCTCAATGATATAAATTATACTGCATTCATTGACATGACAGCATAGTTAGACCCTGAAATGCAATCATAGTGGCATGGAGCTTTCGAGTCTTACATGATTTTTTCTGATGTAATACATATTGCATAAGAAATCTTACTTCCACTGCTAATTTAATGCAACAACTCTTCTTCCTCTTTAAAATTTTATTGTCATTTCATAAAGCATCTCTCATCCTTTGTTTCAGACTTAATTGTATGTTTTGTAGTTCTCACAACATAATAGTTAGGAAAATTTCTATTAACGGCATGAGACAAATGTAAATTATTGAAATGAGCATAAATTTTTAATATTTATTATTAAGGGCATCATAACATTTTCATTCTGTCTTTCATTATTAAAATACATTTATACCCTTATTTTTCTATAAAAAAAATCAGATCTTAATTGAATGTCTATGTGGCTCTGTTCTCACTAGTTTATTGGCACTTCAGTTTAACTAGTTCAATTTAGTTCAGTTTAGCAAAGATGAATTGATTATTAATTTAGTCTGACGGTTTATAATTTTCAATATACTTGAAAGCATATTTTGATATCATTAGCGGAGCAATGGCAGGAGAGAGGCAACCACCCTCGAGAACACCCGTTTCCCTCCGCCGCCTCATTCTTAAACTAATAATACTTGTTCAAGTATACTCGAGAATATACTTGTTCTTTTAGTTTAATTGATTGATTCAATTCAGCTGATGAAAAATAAATAGGCAGAGAAGGAGCAGTCCATTCTTTATTCAATGCAGAACTGGATAGCTGTATTATGCTCAGAGGGTTGTGTTTATTCAGACTCTTGTACTCCCTCCATCCCATAATTAGAGCGCGATTATTTTAGCTCAAAATGGATCCATAGCTTTGTGATGGAGCGAGTATGCAGTATACTTAGTATGCATGTTGATGACCACACTCCCTAACTATTTTCATGCAAAATAGTTTATTGAATGTTTTCTTACAATTACTGCCATCATCTTTAATGAAATTTTTTTACCTTTTCAGGGAGGACAAGGCCTTCATTCTACTCTTAATACTTATGCAAAAAAATTTGTTGGGATACTCAATGGAATTGACACGGAGACATGGAATCCAGCAAGTGATACTTTACTAGAAGTTCAATACAGTGCCTTTGATACTGATGGAAAAGCCCAAAATAAAGAAGCTTTGAGAAGAAAATTCGGTCTTGCTTTTGCGAATGGAAGACAGCCTCTGGTAAGTTTTCCCACACTTAAGACTTCTTTTTTTTTTTCATTTCCCTCATTGATTCTGCATTAAGAATGGTGTGTTTCAGATATCATTTGTTTTCGTGTACAAAAAAATTCCATTGATAATTCAGTGTATTTGCTTGCTGTTCTAACTATTCTGCATACCTTCTCCACTTCTAAATAATATGTTTTTTTTGTTGCATATAACAGAAAAGATGTGTTTGCATTGGTAGTGGATGCACAATTAGGCTTCTATAAAAGTATACAAATTCTTTTAATGCATGAGTATGTCTTTGATGATATGACTGACCAATGGGTCATGCATTGGTGTCAAATATTGGCCTTACCATATCCTTCGTTGCTTGTCTCTTTTCAGAAGGTGACTTTGCATCTTCATTTTAAAATTGTTGTCAATTTAGTGATTTTAGAAGTAAATAGATCATGGATTACTTCGAGTCATGACAAGTGCCACCCATGATGTCTCATAGTTTGGTGTACATGATTCTGTCCTTGTCATTGCAATTTGCACCTCCACATCTAAATAAATTTTAGATATGGACTGTGAATTGTAGCAAAAGAAGGATCCACATTGCTGCAGATAGCACAGAACCAAAAGTTATGGCATGCGATGTCAAACCTACTATTTGATGTTCTGTTCTTTGCTGTTGATTTTTATTAAATCTTAGAATTTAGTCTCTTCTGCTGTTATCAACCCTTTGGCCCAACCAAAAGTTAAAATGCGGCTAAGCAGAAAATCAATATTGCTATCATTACTACTCTTGTTGTAATAGCTTCTATGTCAATCTTCACCATAAAGGTTTGCATTTAGTTTTTTGAGTGAACTATAAGAAAGTATTGTGAATTTTAGGGTGGCTTTTGTCATGTCAGACGTTATGATTTGCCCATCAGTTTGTCAAATGAAAAGTAGTATAATTTTGT
This sequence comes from Galium porrigens var. tenue, assembly GCA_012274505.1. Classification (NCBI taxonomy): domain Eukaryota; kingdom Viridiplantae; phylum Streptophyta; class Magnoliopsida; order Gentianales; family Rubiaceae; genus Galium; species Galium porrigens. Next base: position 12,456 of record JAAGWI010030280.1, read on the forward strand.
GCTGCTTACTCTCCTCATCAGATATATTTTACTAGTTAGGACTAAGCATCAATTGTTGTGCAGGTTGGCTGCATCACAAGATTGGTTCCTCAAAAAGGTGTGCATCTTATAAGGCATGCAATTTACCGAACACTTGAACTTGGAGGCCAGTTTGTTCTTCTAGGATCCAGCCCTGTGCGACAAATTCAGGTCTTAATTTACTTGATTTATCAGTGCAAGACTATTCTGTTTTTCTTTAATTTATCAGAAACACAACTTACATGGTGTGTTTACTTTTGTATTTTGTACAAATCTACCTTGAGCAGGTTATGTTTGAGCTATGAACTTAACTGATCAGTAATAATTGAAGAAATAGAAAATTTAATATAGAGGTATTAAAAATCGTTGTTCCTGAAACTTTTATGTTAAGATGTGTCTTGAGTTCTAGAGAGAGTGACTAGATGAAATGCTTTTTTTCCTGTATTCTTTGCTGAATGAAATTTATTTTGTGTAGCATTAGAACTACTATTTCTTGTCAGATGCACATATTTTTTCCCTTTACATCTGAGGCTCTTGTCTTGAAACATTTATGTTCTTTTATGAACGGAATGATAAGAAATGATTTATATATCAAGGAAGAAATGGTGATTCACTAGCGTCCTTACATTCAGAATTCATTACAGAGCTTCTCTAATTGGAATTTTCTGCAGCGTGATTGAAATATAACCAAGAAAATAATATCCATCAGTCAAAAATTACACTTTTGGGATTTCACTATACAAATATTATGATGAAACCTGATATGAGTTTAGACTTTGGTGCTGAAACCTCTGTAGCATCTCCCTGGCGATGGCTATTATCACCTGAAAGCATTAGTAACCTGGATTTTGGTAACTCCAGCAGCCCAGCTGCACCTAGTGGTGTAAAATGAAAAACTAAATTGTTTTTCAGCTTAAGTTATTGGTGGAATGACATAGAGTTAGGGACTTCATGAAATGTGTAGGTAACAGTTTGTGGCATCGATTTTCATTCATGTTTCTTGTTGGTTGTTCTTCTTAGACTGGAGAATGGGAGTGAAAAGAGTGAAATATTGTTAGTTATGCATTTGCAGGCATTAATCTCCAGCACCTAGATTTGTGCTTAAACTCACATGCATTACCATACATGGCTATTCTATTTTACATGTTTTTCCTCTTCAGTTTGAGGTGGGTCATTATTTTTCTTCAGATTTCAAAAGTAATCACTGGATTTGATTGTTCATAATATCTGAAAACTGACACATTATTCGATCAACTTGTTTTGAAAATAATGATGCGGATATTCTTTTTACAGAGAGAGTTTGAAGATATTGCAAACCAGTTTCAAAATCATGAACATGCTCGACTGTTTTTGAAGTATGACGAGTCTCTAGCTCATTTAATCTATGGTGCATCTGATATGTTGATTATTCCTTCTATCTTTGAGCCTTGTGGCCTTACGCAGGTAATGTAAAAATTAGGATTCACCTGAAATTATTTAATAGACTGAAAAATTGGATTGAAATAATCCTGTCCCTTACCAAAATCTATTTGATGTAACCAGATGATTGCAATGAGATATGGTACAATTCCGATTGCAAGGAAAACTGGAGGTTTAAATGACAGGTGGAACAAATTGATGATTCTGCAACTGTTTTTCCTTTGTCAGTTATATTATTTGGAAACTGTCTTATGCTTTGGTTAAATTGCAGTGTTTTTGATGTTGATGATGACACCATACCTGAAGAGTTCAGAAATGGTTTTACATTTGCTTCTGCTGATGAACCAGTAAGTTCTTAAGAGATTTGACTTATGCTTTTTTTTCTTATTGGTAAACACTATATAAGAAGTTTTAGCTCAGTTTGATGAGGAAGGAACTCATAAATGCACCAGTGTTGACTAATGACTCTCGTCTCTTGTTTTTATTCAAGATGGGTTTGATTTGAATCCTAAGTTTCCATACAGGAACATTTTATTTTTCTTAAACTGTGAAATGTAAAAGAATCAATAAAATTGCTAGACACTCTTATACTTAGTGCAGAAGGATCTCATCCACAATTATTTATGCTCCTTTTGTGCTATGAACCAATTATAACTGATAATGGATAATGAATATAGATGCTGATAATAACGTGACACCTT
>JAAGWI010030413.1:0-12955 GCA_012274505.1 Galium porrigens var. tenue
ACTACTAATATCTTTATTTAAGTGGGTAAAAAATTTTTAAAAAAAATTATTACTTAAAAATATATGTTATTATGAATCCATCAACGTATTACATAATAATAGTCTTACATATTAACTAATAAAAATTAATGGTCAAAGTCGTGTTTGTTTGAATTTGAAAAGTTAAACAATACGGTTTGGTTGGTACAGATGGAATAGGTTTATTGGCTCAGGAAAAACTCCAAACAAAATTCTAACCTTGGAACGAGTGATTCCATTTCACAATATGTTTCTCTTTTTTTCATGAGAAAAAATAAAAGCTAATCCATGACAAAACAATAGTTTCTAATCTTGCATATAATCTTTTATATGTTGATTAGTTGGGAAAGGAACCTATATTTTGTTTGTATGTTATAAAAATTAAGGCTCGGCGACGGTTCTGCCCTTTAGAGAGACTCTGAACCTCTAATTTATTCATTTCTAATGAAATAAAAGCATGCTCGATATCAAGGATTGATCAAGATTAAGTCACACAACTTCTCGAATTATAAGAAAAATGATGGGTATGGTGATGGGAAATATGGATATATATATAGACTATGGCTGAAAAGAGTAGTTTTGTAACGGTTTGAATAAGGATATAGAATATAAATATTTCTGGCAATAACAATATAAAGCTTCTTCTGTCTAACATCATTAGCAAACTTTAATCAAGGAGAATTTAAATATTTTCCTTTTAGATTTGATTTCCTATAATTTAAATTTATTACTATTCAAATATCTAGTTTGCAAATTAAAATTTTACTATCTAATATATGCTTAAGAAAGTGTCAAATACATTAATAATATGCAAGATGACAATGCACGCACAGATATATACTTAGTAACCAGAATAATATTTTGTAAATAGATTTAGTGTTACATCTAGTATTATTTGTCATTATCTGATATGATTTTGTTGCCACGTGGATCCAGAAAAGAATTGGATTATCTGTTACTTTATAGAATTCTAATGTAGAGATATATAGCAGATGCATGTATCGATGTTCAGCTCACTCTCCGCTCAATTTGTGCGATGCGCGAGTTAGTCAAGACACCATTTTTGATAAGAAATTCTACAAATATTGTGCTGTAATAAAGTGTTTGCTTATTTGTTGTTTTGAATTCAAAGAAAAGTAATTATAAAATATTGTTGCATTCACCAGACTTAATATATGGGCCTAAATCGTGTTATTATTGTAGTAAACGAAAGTATTTTTTGCATTGTGCTAATTAATTAAGACGCTGGGTATTAAAATGGGATGAGTATAGTTTTTTTGTTTGGGAGAAATACGCACGCTCAACGCACGTTAGTTTATTACTAGTAACTAGTTATATTTAATAGTATATATATATATATAAAAGCAAGTCGCTAATTTTAGTTTATGTATATTACATTAATTTTAGTTTATATAATTAGAGGTTAATTTTAATTATATTACATTAATTAGTTCATCAGATTTGAGTTTCAGAAATAAGGTAATCCCACTTACTGTGCTGTTTTCCTTCGAACATTTTGTCCAATGCTATTGCGTTACCAAATCCCACTACTCATTGTGTTGTTTTCACGCATTGGGCGCGAAACATAGTGGTGTTTGAACCAAGACTCGATTAATAAATTTAATAATACATATAATTTATTTTTTACCAAGCAAATGGGACAATGGTCTTCTTTTCAACAATAGCAAAGAATTTGTGCCTACGAAGATTCAAGGCTTCAATGATAGCTTACCCAGTCAGCTGGTGGTTAGCTTCAAGAAATTGGATTCCTGTTTAAATATATATCAACGAAGAATAAATAAAGAAACATATGAGAATAGTTACAGAATTTTTCAATGTATAATTTAATATGTTATTTACCTCATTAACCATCGCCTCGATATTGTTAATCAAGGCATTCACGTAATGAATTATGGACGAGTCTGGCATATTTTCAAGACTATGCTCAAATTCCCTCAACTACAAATACATCATTATTTACAATTAATAATGAAAATAATTGCAAATTCAAGTAATAAGGAAATAAAATACAACTTTTACCCCTCATGTTCAACAATTGATCACTAATGTCAAAACAAAGTAGTCACTAATTGTTTTATTAAAGAAAACTAGAGAAAAGGATTTTTCTTAAGAGAAAGTCTCTTGTGTGGCAGCCTCACAGTGAGGCACCTTGATGTTGCTTGATAATATGATGAGATTCATATTGGAGGTGAGACAACCTCATCATATTATCAAACAACATCAGCTGCCACATGGTGAGGCTGCCTCATACAAGTGTTTGTGTTTTCTTAAAACCGAGACATACTATGCGTTGATATTTAATTTTTAAATGTATTTAATAAATTCTATTTACAATAGATTACGTAATAGTACTAGCAAAAAGTTTTCTTAATATCATAAGGTGATTGACTGAAAACTTGATCTACTGTAGGGATATACTTCATATTAATGCATTTATTAGGTATTTGTTGGGGTTGTAATTCATATCAGTTAATATTTAATAATAAGATAGTTAGTTGAGGTGCACGCATCATGCGCGCAACGTAGCATGACAACAATTGATTTTGCACGCAGTTTTGGCATCTTGCACCGCACGGAAGTACGTTGTTTATAATCTTGGACCAAATTAATCAAAGTTTGATAAAGATTGATATTGGTATCGTTCGAAAAACTACATTGGATTATAAAGTTGTGCGTACTATAAAAATTCAGATGCCTTTAAAATTGAATACTGGACTCTAAAAGACACGTATGCCTGCCTGTCGGATCAAAATAAAAAACTTGTCAAATTTTATAAAATGGTATGAAATGAAAGAAAAATCAACGAAAAAAATAAACAGAACTCTCATGTTGATCACTCTCTTCCAGACATCCAGTATACGACTTTTACCGGTGAATCCACTGGTGTGAATTCGTCGTGGCTACTGTCGGACTTAAATTCATGGTATTTTTCCTTCAATTTCATCCTCGTAATTTTTATTCCTTTCGGTTGGTTGCCGTCATTGTCCTATGTATTCTGTCCAATTTCAGATTTTTTATGTAGTATCATACCTTTTGTTTTGCCACTTACTCGAACTAATTGAAGAGCTAAAGAAACGTATGCACTTTTAATCTATTTTCTATGACAGTATGAAGTTAGAATAGTTGTGGTGACTCTGTTCATAAGTTGAAGAAATAGATTTGTAGATTTTGGCTTGAACTATCTCTCATTAATTCATCTAATTCGAGTTAGAGATACATACCAATCGTATAAATCCTAAGGATTTTTTATATTTATATGCTCTCTGTTCTCATTACTTTTTGAGAAAGTTTCTTGTGTGGCAGGCTCACGGTGAGACACATTGATGTTGCTTGATAATATGATGAGGTTCATATTGGAAGTGAGGCAACCTCATCATATTATCAAACAACATTAGCTGCCACATGGTGAGACTGCCTCATACAAGTGTTTGTGTTACTTTTTATTTTTCTTTGCATAAAGAATAAATATTTTTCATATTTATATACTCATTGCCCTTGTGATAGACCAGTTGAGTCACACATTAGTCTTCGGCAAAAACCTCAATTTAAATGCAATGGAATCAACAACTTTTTGTAATAATTTATAATTTAAATTTTAGATCAATAATGGAAGAGTCGAGCAATCAAAACTCCCCGCCATTAACGTTTTAAAATTTTAAATTTTTTTTTTTAAAGAGATAATATTTCATTTCTTGATCTGATTTTAGATGAAATTTTTTATGGGTTACGTTGTCCGGAAAAGCGAAAGGCCAAAAGACGATGGTTTATTGCCACATATCTAGGTGATTCTTGACCGTCATATGTGGATAAACCGTCGCTGATATTAATAACTGCTGTGGAACAAGTTCCGCAACAGTTTTCGAATTCGCAAAAAAAAATAAAAAATAAAATCAATCCTCCTGAAATATGAATCTAAACCCAATCAAATCCTCAAAAGGCAATCGAAGTCTTCAAAATATATTTATAAACATGATTCGACAATCTCTATCTACATTTAACACTTACACCATTCAATCGAACAACATCACAAAACTTCCCATTCATACAGATCAAACTTAATTACATGTCACAATCCTTGCCAATCACTCCATCTTCATCTCAATTTCTCCAAACATTCTCATACATACTGACAAGGCCAATGGGTGAGCCTTGCTTTGGTGACAAGGGATTCAATCATTTACGACTTGGTAGTTTGTTTGTTGGGGAGGAATATGCACACTCAACGCACAACTTACATACGTACATGCATTAGTTCTTATAGTAATTAGTAAATGCATCAATTTAAATGTAAAAGATGGTTTTGTTTATTTTTATTCCATTCCCGTATAACAAATAACATGATTAAATGATCAAGAACATCAATATTAAAAAATATTTTCCGATCAGAATGTTGAAAAGTTATGAACTACAATCTGGGAAGGATCTTCATACATCCACCATATCTTTTCCGAATCAGTTCTTCTATATTCTTTGCATTTCTTGCAGCAGTCTTGTTAATCTTCATATCATAATCTTCAACCTTGGTAGACCATAAAAACAACAAAATAGTGAGATTATAACAAGGACACGGGATGAAAATATTGAGTGTAAGCAATTGAGAAATTAATGATTCTAGCCAAGAATCTATCCCATAAATTGTATTTTATTACCTTCAAATATACTGATGGAAAAATTAATTTGTTCACTTGCTGTTCATTATCATGATCATGCTCATGTTAATTACCAGTAAACACAGATGGGAATAAAATAAATAATACAACCATCCGATAATTACATTCAAAATTATGCATCCATGCACTAAAACAACTAGTGCGATATATGTGCCTAAGGCGTGATTCGTGCTTAACGTAAGATAAACAAGAATTTATTGTTTAGGGCACCACAAATCAGTAATTAACAGTAGTATCTTAGTCGTCCATAATCGTTAATGAGCATCTCTCTTCACCTAATTACAGATATTTGAAGCCTCCAGGACGATGATAAGATGTGATTCGATGCAAATTCACAAAACATGGATCATCGATCACAGACCGCACTTGCTTTCACACCCATCTCAACCTTAAAAGGGATTGAAGAAAATCATCTCCATCCATTTACAGTTCAAGAAACTTTATAGTCTTCTTCTTGAACGAATTTAAATTGTAGTATGTAATATTGTTTTGATTTCATTAATTTAAAACTCACTTAGGTTATTTATTTGGTTCTCTAGATCATAAAATGAAGCATTTTATGATGATAGCAAAAAGTATACTAGTTTTTCCAAATGAATCTAGTACAAAATAAAAAATACTGTTTTGATATTAATTCAACCATTTATTTTAGATATTTTCATGTTAAGATATATAGTTTACGTGTAAGAATATGATTATCAAATGCACATTTTTATGCGCGCACGATAATGCACGCTTGGTTCTTACAATTTCAAATTAGAAAACTTAACACTATTATATATGTACTCCTCCTATTTGTATTTAATCTTTCAAATAAAAAAACAGACATATTTTATTGTTAATATTTATAATTATCTAACTAAAATTAATTGGAAGAATATTGATATTATGAAACACAGGTTAAATTCTTACTTATATGAAACATAGTTTACCTTATATGAAACTTTCATTGGATAGTGTATAAAATTCGCACTCTTCATTCTGACTACAATTGGGCACACAAGTACTGGTAACAAACAATATTTGTAACTTAATTACATTAATTAGTTCATCAGATTTGAGTTTCAGAAATAAGGTAATCCCACTTAATGTGCTGTTTTCCTTCGAACATTTTGTCCAATGCTATTGCGTTACCAAATCCCACTACTCATTGTGTTGTTTGAACCAAGATTAAATTAATAATACATATAATTTATTTTTTACCAAGCAAATGGGACAATTGTCTTCTTTTCCAGCTTCAAATAGCAGAGAATTTGTGCCTACGAAGATTCAAGGCTTCAATGATAGCTTACCCAGTCAGTTGGTGGTTAGCTTCAAGAAATTGGATTCCCTGTTTAAATATATCAACGAAAAATAAATAAATAAACATATGAGAATAGTTACAGAATTTTATAACGTATAATTTAATATGTTATTTAAATCATTAACTATCGCTTCGATATTGTTAATCAAGGCATTCACGTCATGGATTATGGTCGAGTCTTGCAAATTTTCAAGACTCTGCTCAAATTCCCTCAACTACAAATACATCATTATTTACAATTAATAATGAAAATAATTGCAAATTCAAGTAATAAGGAAATAAAATACAACTTTTACCCCTCATGTTCAACAATTGATCACTAATGTCAAAACAAAGTAGACACTAATTGTTTTATTAAAGAAAACTAGAGAAAAGGATTTTTTCTTAAAACCGAGACATACTATGCGTTGATATTTATTTTTTAAATGTATTTAATAAATTCTATTTACAATAGATTACGTAATAGTACTAGCAAAAAAGTTTTCTTAATATCATAAGGTGATTGACTGAAAACTTGATGTACTGTAGGGATATACTTCATATTAATGCATTTATTAGGTATTTGTTAATATTTAATAATAAGATATTTGTTGTAGGGGTATTTGTTGTAATTCATATCAGTTAATATTTAATAATAAGATAAGTTAGTAGTGCACGCATCAAGCGCGCAACGTAGCATGACAACAATTGATTTTGCACGCAGTTCTTACAAAGTATTGAAAATGTTGTTTGTAAAAAACGCACAAACAAAAATGTGTGTGCCTAATTTGTGCGTACTATAAAAATTAATGTACGTATGTGCCTAAGCTGTGCGGACGTGCAGTTATATGATAAATCAGAAAGTGGTTCCAATGCGTATATTGCTTTATGATTCAAGGAGAAAGTGTGTTTTATATTGCTCTAAAAATTAATCTGCGACTAAGACTAAGAACAAATTAATATTTCATGATTAAATTTGAGGCTACGGTTTTTATGTATTCACTTTGATATTGTTAAAATATAGAATTTAAGATTTTTTTCAGGTTTAAATTAAATGTCGTTTAAAAAACTCCTTAAAGATACAAAAAGACCTACTCCGGGAAAGTGTGAGAAATCTTATCATTTTAGAGATTAAACCATTAATTAAATTCAGATGCCTTTAATTCAGATGGTATTTTTCCTTCGATCTCCTCCTCTTAATTTTTATTCCTTTCGATTGGTTGTCATCATTGTCCTATGTGTTATATTCAATTTCAGATTTTTCTCGGGCGCTATATCATCTCGTTATGTTGGACTTACGTCGGGATAACCTTATATAAAATACCCATACATAACAAAGATGGGAATATTTGAAACTGTTAGTAAATTAATCCCTTCTTGTGCGGCCCAAGATAACAATTAACAACACGGAAATACAAAATACAGTTTTAATGTGGTTCGACCAAAACCGGTCTACGCCCACCAAAGAATCAAATTAATATATTCCACAGAGTTACAAAGTAAACCGTCACTTCTCAAAGAAAGTTGAGTGACCAAAATTGATCAATTTTGGAACATTTTATAAAGTTCGATGATCAAAAGTGGATAAAAAATAGTTGAGTGATCAAAAGTGGGATTTCTGTAAAGTTCGATGATAAAAATTGGATCAAAAATAGTTGAGTGATGAAAAGTAGAATTTCTGCAAAGTTTGATGATCAATTATGAACTTTACTCAAATAATTATCATATGCATTAATGAGCAGCTTCTCAACAAGACATCTCCCTCTATCTTTCAAGACAATGTTGTACACTCAAGCTAACAAAGATAGTAAACATCCCCTCATTCCCAAGAAAAATATAAAAGCACAATTGTATGAACAGACAATTGGAAAGAGAAGAAGAAGTTGAAGAAAAATGACAAGGGAAAAGACTTTCTTCAAGTACATAATACAGGAACAAACCAGTATTCTACACACACAGAGTGCATCCAAGAGCTAGAGCATGAAAAGAAACAAAGAAACAAAGAAACAGCCCATCCAGGCAACTCAAAAACATGGGAATCATTCACAACTAAATTAGTGTTTCCATGTACCTTGTCTTTAATGCTTGACCCATGCAAGCAAGTATGTAGAAGGCAAATGTAGCTACTCAGTCCCTAACATTTAACCAAAAAACTGAACTCAGCTATATATCAAAATCAGAATTAAACCCTACATCTAATTCAATTGTACGTAGAAGGCATACGTACCGACTTCTAATTCAACCGCAATAAACAGAGTACTTGTCGGAGCAATCGTTCGTCCCGATGTTGCCAAAAATTGCATTACTGAGGAGGAGGATCGGTGAGGCATGGAGTTGAAAAATTATGAATGTGAGGGTGTGGAAAACTATGGAAACAACCTGATGCAGAAGATGAAGAGAGTTCTTAGGAAATCAATAAAAAAACAGCGACGAAGGGAGATAATAAAAAAAGGCTTTAGGAGATTGAATCACTGAATCAACAGCGACGAAACGCACTCAGATCCCTACTTATAGAATATCGAGGTAATTACCTTTAGGAGATTGAATCACTGAATTTGCCATGGTTCTTGGTGTCTCTATTGATAAAAGTGTTCATGTAACTGATGAGAATCGTCAAAAGAAACTTTTCTCTTTGATCACTTTGCGTAATATGAATCTGGTTTATTTTGACCCTACCTCCAGACGGGATATGGTTTTTGAGTCGGGGGTTATTCCCCCGAGCAAGAATACGCTTTCTTTGCACGTGGCAAGGGGGAGAATCTAGCAATGTTGAGGAGGCAATCCCTCCTTGGGCTGCGCCCAAGCTTTCAAATATGAATGTGAGGCTATCTTGAGAAGTTAAGGAGCTCCGCAAAATCTAGTTGGGCAGCTGCAACAACAACAAGAAGAACAAAAACAGAAATTGCCGGAATTGGTTCAAACTTTGGAGCAGAAACAATCAGTCTTTTGGCCAAAGACGGCTGAGATACCCATGCCGACCTTGACTCTACAGTAGAGCCCATGGCTAATTATCCGCCCAGGGAGCATTCTGAAATTCTTTCTCCCCCTTTTATTATGATTTCCCAGTATTATTTCATCTGTAGGATATTTTGCATGCCATATCTGTTTTAAAACATTTGCATGTGTAATCTTTTCCTTACACAACTGGGGGGAGAGATTACATCTCTGTATGAATTTCCTATTGTCTTTTCTTAGTTTTCTTTATTAGAAAAAAATAAACAAAAAATATGAAAATTTTAAAAATGAAAAATATATGTGGGTTTTTCAATTTTTATTTGGTTTTGTGTTCTGAATTTTTTTTTTTTCTCTTGCATGTGAGTCTAAAAGTCAACCCTTGGATAGAAAATTTGAATGGTTTGTGGTGAAAATGAAAGTCGGTTCTCTTTGTGAATGAAATTATGGATTTTCGGAACGTACTCTTGGACGATAATGTGCTTATAAGTCATGGTGAACCTAGATAAATGTAAGTACTTGAGTCTTTTGAAGAGTATAGAAAAGCAATAAAAAATATAGCTACTGATTGAGTGCTGTCCAGAATTTATTTTTGAGAGACTTGGAGTAAAACTTTGTAAGGCTAGATTAATTTGCTTTTTTAAAAAAAAAACTAAAGTACGAGAATGATGTGATTATGTGACCAAAGGGAAACTGTCTGTGGTAAGATGGATAGTTGTGATCTGATTCTAACTTGTGAAAATTTCTTATTTTAGGGGCTTCCATAGTTTTTTGAGTCCCATGTTTATTTTTTAGTTTTGCATTTGGATATGTTCGAGGGCTAGCATTATCTTAGTGTGGGAGAGTTTGATTGGGTTGAATTTGCCATCTATTTTTTAAATATTTAGGCTGAATTTTATTGCTACATTATGGAAAGTCTTATGTTTTGTGAACTTTATTGCGGAATGGATGAAAAAGAGTTAAGAATTATTTATTTGTAATTTATGGAGAAAATACTAGAATATGGAAGGGATGGCTGGATTATACACATGGAACAAAACTACGTAGCTGTTGGAGTTTCTATTTATGACGGGTTGGAGATTTTACAGACAGCAAGAAGAAGAATACTCCATGGAGATAATTTTGCCAAGTCACATTCATATTTGAAAAGGGATTCTTTGAAGACTTCAATTCCTTGGAAAAGGATATCTCTTAATATTTTGTTATTTTATTTTTAGAGAAAGGAGAATAATATATATATCTTGATGATGTATATTTCTTATCATTCTTTTCGTATGTAGACAAAGAATTTGGGCGCACACATTATAGGAAACCAGTTTTCTTTATTCATCAATAATTTTTCCATATTTTTCCATATGCTTTTGATGAGGAATTCCATCATGTTTTCTAGCTAAACCTTCATATTCCAGTGAAGATCAAGGAAGTGTGATATCTAATTAGTTTTTAATCCTTTGAATTGCATACTATATCTGTCGATCTTGTACGTTATATTTGTTTATGATTACTTACATGTTCTTGAGTAGTGTGCAATTTGATTACATGCCTGTTAATTGACTGCCAATTAAATCAACCATCCGTATTGCAGTATAACTTTAATTGGGGTTTGTGGATCTATAATTTTAATTTAAATGAATCGGCTAACCAGTTTGTTAATTATGAATTAGGTTTTTCTAGTTCTTAATACTGCCTACATATTAGATGTATGGAGCATCTCTTAGGTTATATGTGAGTTAGAGAAGTATTTAGTGAGGCATCCTCCTTTCTATCGATAAACTAAGCAAGGATTCGTTAGGGAGGCGTTCTCTGTTGACTCGGCCCAGTTACGCCGGCCTACAATTGATGCGTTTATGGGGTGAGATCGTATCAGTGGTGTCGCATGTGTCTGTGCATGTGTGTCGGAGATGCTAGGCAGTGAAGAATGGTGATATGACGTCGGTGATGTGTTTGACGCCAATGATGCATATAATGCGTCGAAGATGCATTTAACGCCGATGATATTGGGGTTTTCCAAGCGATCTGAAACGGTCTAAATTAGCATATAAAACCAGTCTAAAGAAGCAAATTTGAAACTTTGGTAGGATGCGGCAACCGAGTTCTAAACTGTGGATCTTAATGGTGATCTGGTGTTTTGCATGTTCTTTATATTGATTAATTATTCATTCTAGTGTGCGACCAACGCCGATGAGGTTGGGTTTAGTCATAGTCGGTAAGGTTTCGATCACCGACAATGAGATTTGGACCACCGTCGGTGAGATTTGGGGTGCCGACTGTAAGGTTGTGGCCGACAATGGTGAGGTTTGAGCGGCGGATGTGAGGTAGGGGTTGCCGGTTGTGAGGTTTGAGCGTAGTGAGGTCACGGTCGACAGTAGTGAGGTTTGAGCATTGGAGGTGAGGCTGAAGTTCCCGGCAGCGAGGTTTGAGTCACTGGTGGTGAGGTTTGAGTTGACGGCGGTGATATTTGAGTCATCGATGGTGAGTTTTGGGTCTCCGGTGATAAGGCGTGGACCATCGTTGGTTTTAGCTGGCCAGTAGTTAAGTTTGGATCATTGGTGGTGAGATTGGGTGCAGCGACAGCGTGGTGGTGGGTGGTGGGATGTCAGTAAGTTAGTAGATAGTGAGGTGGGTAATAGCATAATTGGGGGATGCGTCACCAAAAATATAGTATTTACATTTAATCCAAAATTTTATAAAAATATGTTTTATTTTCTTATTGCGATTGGCCATATGAGGCCTTAATTTATTATGTTACTTTTTCATATGAGTCTTTATCAAAAATTAATTTCAACAAACATTTTTATTAACATTTAATGGTTAAATAGTTATATTAAATAGTTATCGCTGATCGAAACAGAGGTGAAACAGGCAACCGTAAACCACTAGCCACTACTTGTCAAACAAAGCCATTATATTTACTTTTTCAACCCCTTAGATTTTTTTCAATATTTTTATTCATTTAGATGTTTATGTTTTCGAATTTGAAATTTATTACATTGAAACTGTTTTGGATTTGTAATAATAATTTCAAAACCGTTAGTTAAGACTCTTCACGTCCGAAATATAGCGCGGAGGCCAAGGTTTTTCAAGTTTAGCTTCTGAATCTTTCATTATCCAAAAGAAATTTTTTATTCTTGTTTATCACAAACACTTGTACGAGGCAGCCTCACCATGTGGCAGCTGATGTTGTCGGAAGATCCCAAGAAGTCTTGTCGGAGAGAGCTCACGACGCGAAGGACAAAGTTGGAGAGGTGCAAGGCGAGGCCCAACACTCGGTGGGAGAGACGCTCGAGATGGTGGCGCATGCAACCGAATACCTTCTGCCACTTCTCCCGGATTCATTCCTGTGGCCTGTGGGCTTCTTCGAGGTTGAACCTGTTGGGGCTAAGCCTGGCTTATGCGTGGCTGTCTGGGTCACATTCATATCGAGCTATATCACGCAGACGCTTTGCCCAGGCAGAAGTTTTCTGTTTTACAGAGCAAACTGTACACCGTCTACTTCAAGGTGGTGGCTTCTGGTATTGCGGTGGCTCTGTTGTCTCACTGCCTAACCTCTGCAGAAGGGCTCCAAGCTCTCATCCTCTTTGCCTCGCTCGCGGTCGTGCTCTTCAATCTGAAGTTTATGGAGCCCCGAGCAAACAAGGTAATTAACAGATCCTAATCTCATGATATTATTCCATATTTCTATATTAGTATACGAAACAATATCAATATTTCAATATATATATATCACAAACAGCAGCCTCACCATGCATGTGGCAGCTGATATTGTTTGATAATAAGATGCCTCACCTCCAATATGAACCTCATCATATTATCAAGCAACATCAAGGTGCCTCACCGTTAGGTTGCCACACAAGAGACTTTCTCTATTCTTTAACTTTTTAATTTAAAAAGGTAAATTTAACCTTTTAATTTAAAAATATAACTTTCAAAATTCCTACACTCGACTAGAAAGTCAAACCTTTTAAAACCTTTTAATTTAAAACTATAACCTTCAAAATTATTTCTTTCAAGT
>JAAGWI010030779.1:0-46094 GCA_012274505.1 Galium porrigens var. tenue
GCTGGTGGACGACATTGCGAAGCTCGCCGACATCGGTCTTCTGCACGGCCAGCCGGTTCCAGTCCCACACCGTCGGCCCGAGCAGCTCGTGCCCCCGGGCGAGCGCGCTGGCACCCCAGCCGAGCAGCACCGCGCCCGCCGCGACGGCCAGATCCCTTTGCGTGATTCGCATCACCACTCTCCTCGTCCGCGCGATCGGTCGCCGCGCCGGATGAAGAATGCTATCCGCAATTGTCCGAGTTTTGAACCCTATTTTTCGAACACCGCGGCGGCTCCGCCATGCGCGGCGAGATCGAGCGTTAGCGCCTCCCCCTCGGCTACGCGTTTCTCGGTGAAGATCGGGGCGTCGGGCTTGCCGCCATCGGCCCACAACCGCATCGCCGCACCGCGCCTGCCGAGGAAATCGAGCGGCACGGTGACCTTGCGCGCAGTCTCGCTGTTCAGCGCGCCGAGGAACCAGCGCGTCCCCTTGCGCCGGGCAAGAACGATATACTCCCCGGTCTCGCCGGCCAGGTAGCGCGTCTCGTCCCAGCTCGCCGGCACTGCCTTGATGAAATCGAAGCCGGCGGGGCTGGCGGCATAGGTGTCCGGACTGTCCGACACCGCCGCGACCGGCGACAGGAAGGCGACGTACAGTGCAAGGCCATGCGCGCGAGTCGTCTGGACGAAGGGCAGGTCGCCGCGGATGCGGAACGCCTCGGGCGTCACGTTGCGGAAGCCGCCCGGCGTATAGTCCATCGGGCCGATCAGGCCGCGGGTAAAGGCCAGCATGACGTTGTGGCGCGAAGTCACCCGGCGCGACCATTTGTTGTATTCGGCTCCCATGACGCCTTCCTGCGTCATGAAATTGGGCCAGGTGCGCGCGAGCCCGCGCGGGGGAAAGGCGCCGTGGAAGTCGACCATCAGATGGTGGCGCGCGGCGGCCGCCAGCGTGCGCGTGTACCAGTTGACCATCCACTGGTCGTCACGGTCCATGAAATCGACCTTGATCCCGGCGATGCCGAGCTTCTCATATTCGGCGAGCGCGTCTTCCTGCTGCTCGTCCAGCGCCTGCCAGTGCATCCAGAGCCAGAGGCGGACTTTCCGCGACTTGGCATAGTCGACCACTTCGCGCAGGTTGAGCGCGTCGGTCCATTTGGTGATGTCGACGCCCGGGCGGCGTACCCCGCCCCCGCCCGCCCCCGCATACCAGCCCTCGTCGATCATCGTGTAGGGCAGCCCATTGTCGGCGGCGAAGTCGATCAGCGCCTTGGCGACCGCCGTGGTGCTGCGCTGGCCGGGCAGCGCCGCGATCACCGGGCCGCTCCACCAGTCCCAGCTGGTCAGGCCCGGCCGGATCCAGTGCACATCCTCGATCCGGCTCGGGCTGGAGAGGTTGAGGACCAGCGTGGATTCGTTGAGCTTGCCGAGCTGATCGGCGAGCATCACCACGCGCCACGGCGTCACGATCGGGCTGCCGATCCGGGTGTGCACGGCGATGCGATAATCGTCGAGCGAAGGCGAGAGCTTGACCTGCAGCCCGGGTCCGCCATCGCCGCGGCCGGTGAGGTACATGCCGGCAAAGTCGAGCAGGTCCGCCTCGGTCAGCGCGAAGGCGGCCTTGCCGGTCTCGCAGGCAAAGGGCAGGCTGAACAGGTTATGGTCACGCAGGCGCGGCACGTCGACGGGATCGAACTCGCCTTCATGGCTGGAGCCGAACTTGCCGACATTGAAGCCCCAGCATTTATAGGTCGGCGGAAAGTAGAAGCCGGTGCGCTCGTAGCGGATGATCGCCGCCGCCGTCTGTGGCTGGACGGGCACGACGGTGCGGAAGGCGACGCCGTCGTCATAGGCGCGCAGCACCACGTCCATCCTGCGCTTCGCCCCGCCCTTCTCCTGGAAATGCACGGTGAGCTGGTTGTAATGGTCGCGCCCCTCGGCCGCATTGCCGGCGACGATCGGATAGCGGGCATCGGCGCCGGCGGTCTCGGAGCCGGTGATCGTCAGGCCATAGCCGAGCGTATCGGCATCGAGATCGAGCAGGATCGGTGACGGCGCCAGCACCAGGCTGCCGCCGCGCGACACGGCATAGACCGGCGTGCCCGAGCCGTTCAGCTGGAGCGAGATGCGGTTGCTGCCGTCGGGCGATGCCGCGGTGAGGACTTGCGCGGCGGCCGGCGCCGCGACGAGCAGCGCCAGCGCCGCAAGCACCGCCCTCACGCCTTGTGCGCCTTCAGCACCGGGGCGAGCACGCTCTCCATCGCGGCGAAGCCCTGCGCGGTCGGATGGACGCCGTCAAAGGCCATGCCGGGCTTCATCGCTCCGGTTTCGGTCGCGAGCACGCCGGTATAGTCGATGAAGGCGGCGCGGGCGCGACGGGCGTAGTTTTGCAGGAACAGGTTGATCGACCGGATCGGCTCGACCGGGTTCACCCCGGGCCGCCAGGGGAAGCGATCCGCCGGCGGCACCGCGCCCAGCAGCACCGCAATGCCGTGCACCTGGGCGAGCTCGGTCATCGCCTGGAGATTGTCGCAGCTCTGCTGGACCGTCATCTTGCCGGTATTGCCGGCAATGTCGTTGGTCCCCGCCATGATGTGAACCAGGCGCGGGCGCAGCCGGATCACGTCCGCCATCATGCGCAGCACCATCTGCGGCGTGGTCTGCCCGCCGATGCCGCGGCCGATGCGGCCCGCGGTGAAGAAATCGGGCCGGCCGTTTCTCCAGATCTGGGTGATCGAATCGCCCATGAAGACGATGTCGACCTTCCGGCCCGAGGCGATCAGCTTCTCGTTGTCGGCGGCATAATGGCCGAGCCAGGGCCAGTCTTCCCTGAGCTGGCGCTGGCGCTTCTCGTCCCCGCTGCTTTCCTGCATCTTCGCGGCGCAGGCGGTGGGAACGAGCAAGGTTCCGGCAAGGAACCCACGGCGGACCATCGACATCAAGGCGCCTCCAGCAGCGGACGGATGCCGCCGACACTAGCGCCCGGCCCTTCCCGGCGAAAGCGCCCCGAAGCGGACCGGATCTTTCGCAACAAAAGCCCGCAAGTTCCCGTGGACAGGGCCGTTTAAGGGATCGGCCCGGCATTGTGCGCGGATGACGGGACCGCGTCGGACGGCGTTACGCGCACCAGTTCGTTCCTTGCCGCCGGAGGGGGAGACCCCGGGGTCCGGCGGCAAGCGAACGATCTGCTCAGTGCACCGACGCCGCCTCGCCCTCGGCCCTGATCACCGGCGCACGGCCGGCGGCGATCGCGAAGAAGCACAGTGCGGCATAGCAAGCCGCCGGCAGGATCAGCGCAAAGGCATAGCCATGGGCGCCCGAGAGCAGGCCGACCAGCAGCGGCAGCACCGCACCGCCGACGATGGCGGTGCAGAGCAGGCCCGAAGTCGCCTCCGCGCTCGCCGTGGAACGCTCGAGCGTTAGCGTGAAGATCACCGGGAACATGATCGAGTTGAACAAGCCGATCGCCAGCGCGACGAAGCCGGCGGTGACACCGCCCACCGCGAAGACGTAGAGGCACATCGCGGCGGCGATCGCCGTGAACAGCGCGAGCAGCCGGTGCGCACGCACCACCGTCAACAGGCCCGAGCCGAGGAAGCGGCCGACCATCGCGCCACCCCAGTAGAAGGCGACGGCCTTGCCCGCTTCCTGGAGCGAGACGCCGTGCACGCCGTCGCTGCCCATCAGATAGCCTAGCACCGGCACGCCGAACGCCGCGTCGGACTGGCCCCAGATCGCGTTCGAATTGAGGAACAGCGCCATCTGGGTGCCGATCGCGACTTCGGCGCCGACATAGAGGAAGATGGCGAGCGCGCCGAGCAGCGCCCATTTGGAAGTGAACGCATCGGTGACGAGCGCCGTGAAGCCATGCTGCGGGCCGGTTGCCGGCGGCGCGGCATCGGTGACGACGCGGCGGCTGAGATAGAAGAACACCGCCAGCGCGGCGATCAGGCCGCAGATCCAGAAATAGGCCGAATCGATGCCGGCCAGCGCCTGGGCGCGGATCTCCGGCGTGACGACCGTACCTTCCTTGACCTCGACGCCCTTCAGGAACAGGTGCGCGCCGAGCAGCGGGCCAAGAAACGTGCCGAACGAGTTGAAGGTCTGGCTGAGCACCAGGCGGAAATGGCTGCCGCTGGGGCTGCCGAGCGCCGCGGCGAGCGGATTGGCCGCCACCTGCAGCACGGTGATGCCACTCGCCAGCGCGAACAGCCCGAGCAACACCAGCCAGTAATTGGCGATGTTCGCCGCAGCGAGCATGATCAGGCAGCCCGCGATCATCGTGACAAGCGCGGCAAGGATCGACGGCACCGCCTTAAAGCGGCTGACCAAGACGGCGGCGGGAAGCGAGACCACGAAATAGGCGAAGAAGAACGCGAAGGCGCTCGCCTGGGCCTGGAAATCGGTGAGCGTGAAGATGCCCTTCACCGCCGCGACCAGCGGGTCCACCAGCGAGGTGATGAAGCCCCAGGCAAAGAACAAGGTGGTGACGGCGGCGAAGGCCAGCGTAGTCTGCGTGGAACGTGCGGATGCCAAGATATCTCTCCCCTGCGGACGTCGCCCGCTTCTTCCCCCGGCGGGCATTTCCCGGAAATTGGTCCGACAACGTTGCCAATGTCAAGGCACGTCGTCGCATCGTGTAAATTCGACGCTCGCCACGTGCGCCCGGTTTGGCTTAATAGCAGGCGGCGATTCAGGTCGCCCGGCCTCAGGGCGGCCGCGAAGGAGATTTGCGAGTGACCAATGTGTTTTCGGGCCGGATGGCCCGCCGGGCCGCATGGACTGCGGTGCTTGCCGGAATCGCGGCGCCCGTCGCCGCGCAAGAGGTCGCTCCCGCGCCGCAGAGCACGCCAACCCCCACGCTCCAGGCGGTACCCGTGCCGCCGTTCGTCCCCAACCCACCGGTGCCGCTGCCGGTGCTGACGCCGGCCCAGACGGCCGAGCTCGCGCCGCTGCTCAACGAGGCCGGCTTCGCCCAGGGCCTGCGCCGGGTCGGCGATCCGGCCCCCGGCTTCAAGGACAGCGAGGCGCTGGTCCGCGCCGCGCTCGATTATGCCCGCGCGGTGCATTCGGGCCGCCTGGCCGAGAGCGATTTCGATCCGAACTGGGGCCTGCGCCCGGCTGCCTACGACCCCCTGCCCGCCTTTGCCGATGCCGTGAAGCAGAACCGGGTCGGCGCCTGGCTGCGCGACCTGCCGCCGCCCTGGGCCGGCTATGACACGCTGCAAAAGGGCCTCGCCACCTATCGCAAGATCGTGGCGTCCGGCGGCTGGCAGAAGCTCGCCGCGGGGCCGGACCTTGCGGTGGGTGCGAGCGGCCCGCGCGTCGCGGCGCTGCGCAAGCGGCTGGCGATCGAGGATCCGCAGGCGATCGCCACCGGCGACAAGTTCGATGCCGAGCTGAAGGACAGCGTGGTCCGCGCCCAGCGCCGCTACGGGCTCAACCCCACCGGCGTGGTCTCCAGCGGCACGCTCGCCGCGCTCAACGTGCCGGCGCAGGACCGGGTCGGCCAGATCATGGCGAACATGGAGCGCTGGCGCTGGCTGCCGAGCGAGCTGCCCGCCAAGCGCATCCAGGTGAACATCGCCGCCGCGGTGCTCACCGTGTTCGAAGGCGATGCCCCGATCGCATCGATGAAGGCAGTCACCGGCCGTCCCGGCAACGAGACGCCGATGCTCCAGTCGAAGATCCACTCGATCGTGCTCAATCCGCCGTGGAACGTGCCCACCAGCATCGCCGCCAAGGAACTGTGGCCGAAGGGCGAAGCGGCGCTGAAGGCGCAGGGCTACAAGATCATCGGCACCGGCGCGAACCGGCGCCTGCAGCAGCAGCCGGGACCGAAGAGCGCGCTCGGCCGCTACAAGTTCGACTTCCCGAACAATTATGCCGTGTATCTGCACGACACGCCGTCGCAATCGACCTTCGCCAGCTTCAGCCGGCTCGCGTCGCACGGTTGCGTGCGGCTGGAGAAGCCGGGTCCGCTGGCGCAGCTGCTGCTGCGCAACGATCCGAACTGGCAGCCCGACCAGATCAATGCCGCGCTTGCCAAGGGCGATACGCTGCGCGTGAACCTGCAGGACCAGGACCAAGTCTCGGTCTATCTGCTCTACTGGACCGCCTTCGCCAATGCGAACGGCACGATGAACTTCCGCGGCGATCCCTATGGCTGGGACAAGGATCTCGCAGCAAAGATCGAGAAACGCTCCGCGATTACGGCTGCCGCCGTTTCCGCACGTTGAGAAAAGGGGAAATAACCGAAATGAAGACCCGCACCATCGCATTGATCGCCGTCGCCGGCCTGGCGCTCGCCGCCTGCTCGGGCAGCAAGCCGGAGGACACGAGCGCGAACGAGACCATCGTCGCGAACATCGGTGAGCCCGAGACCCTTACCAACGTCACGATCGACCAGCCGGTCGAGACGCCGGCGGTGACCAACGTCGCCCACACCCCGCCGCCGGTCGCCGATCTCTCGCCCGACGCGCAGACTCAGGACGACGCCGACGCGACGGGCATGACCGCCAAGGTCGACCGCAATTCGAGCGCGGGCGAACCGGCGCACTGACAGCCGGCTCCTCCCCCTCCGGGGGGAGGAGCTTCCCCGCCTAGTCCTGGGTCCGGATGCAGAGCGACACCGCGCCGCCGGCCAGGGTACCGCCCGCGAGGATCAGCAGCCAGATCATGTAGCCGGTCTTCTCCGGCGCCAGCGCCAGCGCCAGGAGCGGCGCGACCATCGCCGGCAGCGTATTGGTGAGGTTGAGGATGCCCAGGTCGCGGCCGCGATGCCCCGGATTGGGCAGCAGCTGCATCGCGATCGCCGAATGGATCGCCAGGAACACGCTGAGCCCCGACAGCGCCAGCGCATGCCCCGCCGCCGCCACGCCCCAGCTCTTCGCGAACGCCATGACGCTCAGCCCCGCCGCCATCCCCAGCGCCCCCGCCGCGAGGAAGGGCTTGCGCCGCATGATCCCATCGGAGAAACGTCCCGCCAGCACCGTCAGCAGCACTGCGACGATGGTGGAACCGGTCATGGTCGCAACGATCGGATTGGCCTCCACGCTGGTCTTGCTGATGTCCTCGCGATCGAGCACCGACAGGAAATAATAGAAACCATAGGTGGACAGGCCGTTGCCCGCGACCTGGAACAGGATGCGCGAGGCCCAGGCGAGCAGGAAATCGAAGCGGCGGAGCTCGCGCTGCGGCGCGGGCGGCGGTGGCGGCACGGCGGCGCCTTCCAAAGCCAGCAACAGGAACGGCGTTGTGAGCGCGACGAACAACAGGCAGAGCAGCGCATAGCGCGTCGCGTCGCCGCCCAGCCCCGGCAAGGTGATCAGCACCGCCGCCATCGCCCCGATCGGATGGGAGACGCCGGTGAGACCGGCGACCATCCCCTTCTGCGCATCGGGTATCTCGTCCGCCATCACTGCGGCGATCGGAGCGAACATCATGTTGACGCCGATCTGGATACAGGCGACGGCGAGCAGCAGGCTCACCGGATCGGCGGCGACCAGCAACAGGCCATAGGAAGCGCTGAGCACCCCCAGCCCCACCGTCACCCAGGGCCGGCGAGTGCCGCGCAGCCGCCGCGTGCGGTCGCTCAGCGCGCCGAACACGATATTGGCGATGCCCGCCACCGCCGCGCCGCCCAGCGCGCCGGCGCTGAGGAGTTGCACCGCATGGCCGCCCCCGGCCTGCGCCGCCTTCAACGGCAGCAGCACCATGACGAACGGCATGAAGCTGACGAACACGCCCGCATAGGCCAGCGCATAGAGCAGGATGAAGCCGCGGCCGGGCGAGACGAAACGTCGCATGGGCGGCGGAGCATCGCCGCCGGCCGGAGCCAAGTCAACGCCGCGGCGGCGCGGTCGAGGCACGGACGACGAAATCGAAGGGCAGCAGGAAGCGGCCATTGCCGGGAGCGCTGCCGCGCGTCTTGCTCTCGATCAGCAGCTCGGCCGCCTTGGCCGTCATCGCCGCGATCGGCTGGCGGATCGCCGTGAGCGCCGGCACGCTCATCCGCACCGTCGGCGTATCGTCGAAGCTGACCACCGAGAGATCGCCCGGAACCGACAGGCCGAGCGGCCCGGCGGCATGGAGCACGCCCAGCGCCATCTCGTCGCTGCTCGCGAGCACCGCCGTCGGCGGCGATGCCAGCGCGGCGAGCGTATTGAGCGCCGCGATGCCGGCCTCATAGGTGAAGTCGCCGGGCTGGAGATAGGCGGGATCCACGGTCAGCCCGCGCGCCTCGATCGCGCCGGTGAAGCCGCGCAGGCGATCCGGGCTCATCGCATATTCGGGATGGCCCTGGACATAGGCGATGCGCGTGTGGCCGAGATCGAGCAGATGCTCGGTCGCGCGGCGTGCAGCCGCCTCGTCGTCCATGTACACCGCAAAGCCCTTGCCCTCGCGGTGCGAGCCCAGCCGTGCGAAGATAAGGCCGCCCTGGTGGAGGAGATCGGTGATCCGGTCGTCCTCGCTGTGCGGCGGCGTCAGGATCACGCCGTCCGGGTGGAGCGCCGAGAGCGCCGCCTGCACCTGCGCCTCGAGCGCGTCCGAATGCGAATCCACCAGTTCGAACAACATGCGATAGCCATGCTCGGCGCATTTGAGCATGCCGCCATAGAGCATCTGGTCGACCCAGTCGTTGCCGCGCCGCGACTGCCAGCCCTCGAGCGTCGGCCGCTCGTCGTTGAAGGCGAGGATCAGATAGGAGCGCGAGCCCCCCAGCCGCCGCGCGGCGAGGCTGGGGACATAGCCGAGCTTGTCGATCGCCGCCCGGACGCGGGCCTGCACCGGCGCCGTGACGTTGGGGCCCTTGTTGATGACGCGGCTCACGGTCTGCAGCGAGACTCCCGCCTCCGCCGCCACGTCCTTGATCGTGATCGCGCGCTTCTTCTGCATCAGGCCCCGGCCATGGCGGGACGTGCGAGATCGACCCTTTCGGCGCGGCAATGCGCATCGATGAACTGCTGCTGGGTCGGCAGCTGGCCCACAAAGCCGGCGAGTTGCTCCCGCGCCCTGTCGAGCCCCGCATAGAGCATCGCCTCGTCGATCCGGTCGACGAGCGGATGATAGGTGCGCGGGCGAATGCCCATGCCCTCCAGCACCGAGAACCAGCTGACCGAGCGGAACAGCTCGTCGAGACCCTCGCGAAGCGTGCCGTTGGTGCGGAACAGCTCCACCCGTTCCTTCAGGCTGTCCGGCCATTCCATGTCGCGGCACTTGCGCCAGAACGGCGTGTCGTCGCGCGCGGTGGTGCAATAATGGAGCACGATGAAGTCGCGGATCTCGGTATAGTCCGCCGCCATGCGGCGGTTATACTCGTCCGCCAGCGCCGGATCGCAATGGCGATCAGGCAGGAAGCGGAAGAAATAGTCCATGCCGCGATAGATCAGGTGGATCGCAGTCGATTCCAGCGGCTCGATGAAGCCGGAGGACAGGCCGATCGCCAGTACGTTGCGGTGCCAGATCCGCTGGCGCACGCCGGTCTTGAACGGCACCACCATCGGCCCGGCGACCACTTCGCCCTCGACCTTCTCCAACAGGATCCGCGTCGCCTCGTCGTCGTCCATGAACTCGGAGGAATAGACATGGCCGTTGCCGGTGCGGTGCTGGAGCGGGATGCGCCAGCGCCAGCCGGCGTCCTGCGCCTCGGCGAGCGTATAGGGCCGCGGCGGGCCGACATTCTCGGTCTGCGCGGCAATGGCGCGGTCGCAGAACAGATAGTCCGACCAGTCGGTATAGCCGCTGCCCAGCGCCTTCTCGATCAGCAGCGCGCGGAAGCCCGAGCAGTCGATGAAGAAGTCGGCGCCGATCGTCCGCCCATCCTTGAGCGTCAGCGTCGAGACGAAGCCGCGATCGTCGAGCGCGACGTCGGTGACGATGCCCTCGGTGCGCTTCACGCCCCGCGCCTCGGCATGGCCGCGCAGGAACTGGGCGACGCGCCTGGCATCGACGTGCAGCGCATAGGAAGCGCCGGCGATCGGCGTGCCGCGCGCCTTGAACGGCAGCATGAACTTGCCGGCATGCGCCATCACCGTCGCCGGCGCGAAATCCTGGAGCGGGAAATCATGCCCGGCCAGCACGGCCTTGCGCCAGCATTGGTAGAAGTCGCTCAGCTCCACGCGCTGGCCGACCTCGCCGAAGGGGTGGAAATAGCTCTCGCCCGTGCGATGCCAGTCCTTGAACTCGATGCCCAGCTTGAAGCTGCCCTGGACCTGGCGGACGAAGTCCTGCTCGTTGATGTCGAGCTTGGCGATCAGTTCCATGAAGGGCGGGATCGTGCTCTCCCCCACGCCGATCGTGCCGATGTCGTCGCTCTCGACCAGCTCGATCTCGAACAGCCGGCCCTTCATGTGATGCGCCATCACCGCGGCGGTGATCCAGCCGGCGGTGCCGCCGCCGACGATGCAGACCTTACGGAGCGCGTCCGGATTGTTCATGCGGGAGTCCTCATGGGCTCGGCGGCGGCGTCCACCGTCGCGAGGAATTCGGAATGGGTGGGCGTGTCCGCCACGGTGCGGGCGATGGCGGCGCGCATCTGCTCCAGCGCGCGGGCGAGCTCGGCCGGATCGACCGCGGCGACACCGGGATCGATCCGCTCGGGCAGATGCTCGAACCCGCCATAGATGGCCAGCCAGGATGCGGGCGAGAACATCTCCCAGCGATAGCGCAGGAAGGCGCCCCGCGCGCGCCAAAGCTCGAGCTTGGCGGAGAGACTGTCGGGCAGCGTCATCTCGCGGCAGGCCTGCCAGAACGGGCCGTCGCGCGTGCTCAGACGGTAATGGAGGAGGATGAAGTCGCGGACGCGCTCCATCTCCTCGGCGGACTGGGCATTGTACTCGGCGGTCACTGCCGGATCGAAGCCCTTGTCCGGGAAGAGCTGCTTCAGCCGCTCGATGCCCGTCTCGATCAGCGCGATGCTGGTCGATTCAAGCGGCTCCAGAAAGCCCGAGGCAAGACCGAGCGCCACGCAGTTCCGCGCCCAGGCGACCTCGCGGCGGCCCGGCGTGAAGCGCAGGCGGCGCGGCTCCGTCAGCGGTTTGCCGGGGATGTCGGCGAGCAGTTCCGCCCGCGCTTCCTCGTCGCTCTGGAAATCGCTCGAGAAGACGATGCCATTGCCTTCGCGGCTGCGCAGCGGGATGCGCCATTGCCAGCCGGCGGCGCGCGCGGTGACGGTGGTGCAGCTGGGCGGCTCCCCCGCCCGCTCGCTCTGCACCGCGAAGGCGCCGTCGCAGAGCAGCCAGTGCGACCAGTCCCGATAGCCGGTGCCCAATGCCTCGCCGATCAGCAGGCCGCGGAAGCCCGAACAGTCGATGAACAGGTCGCCCGCAACCTGCTCCCCGCTGTCGAGCGTGACGGACTCGATGAGGCCGGTCTCGCCGTGCAGCGACACATCGGTGATCTTCGCGTCGATCCGCCGCACGCCGATCCGCTCGGCATGCGCACGCATGTGCCCGGCGAAGCGCGTGGGGTCGAAATGCAGCGCCCAGTCGAACACCGAGAGCTGGCTCGGCGGATTGGGCACCGGTACGCTGGCATGGCCTTCGCGCGCGAGCATCGCGCCCAGCGAATATTGCTCCAGCGGCGCCGCCTGACCCGCCTTGCGCGCGCTTTGCCAATAATGGTGGAAATCGATCCCGCGCAGATCCTGCCCGAAGCGGCCGAAGGGATGGACGAAGCTGGTGCCCGGCTTCCAGTCGACGAAGCGGATGCCGAGCTTGGCGGTGGCCTCGCAGGCCTGCATCACCTCGGCATCGGTCATGCCGAGCGCGGCGTAGAAGCGCCGGATGGTGGGGATCGTCGCCTCGCCGACGCCGATCGTCCCGATCTCCGAGCTCTCGATCAGGGTGATCCGCGTGCCCGTGCCCGCAAGATAGCTGCCCAGCGCAGCCGCCGCCATCCACCCGGCGGTGCCCCCGCCGACGATGACGACACGCTCGATCGCGCCGCTGGCCATGCCCCCATGCTTCATCGTGTCATTCTGATCGTCCCGGCCTCGGGTCCGCAAGCGAAACCGCGCCGATCCTGCTCCCGAAGAAAAATGAGCCGGCGGCCTGGGAAGACCGCCGGCCCAGGAGGGTTGGCTCTTAGAAACGGTAGCGCACGCCCACCGAATAACGCGGCTCGAAGCGGTTCTGAGAATGGAACTGCTTCGAATCCTGGTCGAACTGGAAGTAATAGCGCTCACGCTCACCCAGCAGGTTCGAGACATTGCCGTAGATCGCGAACTGATCGTTGATGTTGGCGGTCAGGTTCACGTCCACATAGTCGCTCGTGTCCTGCATCACCGGGATGTTGCGCTGGTCGGTGATGTTCGGATCGGGGTTCACGTCATAGCCCAGGCCCATGTTCGCAAGGCGCGGCGTGCGGTGGTTCCACGCGACGCGAACCTGGAAGATGTCGTCCTGGTACCAGCCGATCAGGTTGATCTGGTGCTTGGAATTGTCCTGGAACGGCAGCTTCTTGCCATCGAGCCCCCGCGCCGACTGCGAGGAGTCGGAGAAGGTGTAGTTGGCGTCGATGCCGAAGTTGCGCAGGAACGGCACGTTCGGGAACAGGTCGGTAAAGGCCAGCTTGGCGCCGGCTTCCACGCCCTGCAGATTGCCGCCGTCGCCCTGGATCGGCTGAGTCACCGGCACCGTGCGGCGGATCACGCCGTCGGCATCCGGATAGCGGCCGATCATCTGCGTCGCCGTGGTGACGAAGCTGTCGATGTTCAGCTTGAACAGGCCGATGTTGAGCATCGAGGCGCGGCCCAGATAATATTCCAGGCTGATGTCGTAATTGTTCGAGCGCCAGGGGTTCAGATAGGGGTTGCCGCTCGCATTCGCGCTCGTCACCTGGCGGACGCCGAGCGGCGCCGCCGTCGGGTTCGTCGGGTTCGGCCCCTGCGAATCCGCGGTGTTGATCTTCAGGCCGCCGCCATAATTGCCGAGATCGAGCGGGATCATCGTCTTGGCAAAGGCCGCGCGGATGCGGATGTTGTCGGTGACGTCGTAGGACAGAGTCACCGTCGGCAGCCAGTCGGTGTAGCTGCGGCGGGTGACGCTGTCGCCCACGTCGAGATTGGTGTCGCCATAGGCCCGGGTGTCGCCGGTCAGGTTCTGCTTCACGTCGATGCTGGTCTTGATGACCTTCACGCCGGCATCGGCGCGGAACCCGCCGCTCTTCCACGAGGTGTTGATGTAGGCGCTCTCCTCGATCAGGTCGACGTCATAGGTGTTGCCCGGGACGGTGACTTCATCGGCGCCGCCGAACACGCGCGTCATGAACGACTTGATGTCGTCGAAGTCCTTGGGATTGACCACCCACAGGCCCGGCATCCCGTTGACCACGCCGCCCCAGTTCGTCTGGAAATAGACGTTGTTATAGGCGTTCAGCTTGGTCGGGCGGTTGACGGTATAGCCCTGGAAGCAGGTTGGCGTGTTGGCCGCCGATGCGCCGCAGTTCGAAGGCGAAGCCGCCAGCGGCAGCCCCGCATTGTAGCCCGGGTTCGAGACCATCTCGCCCGCCGAGCATTGCGGGTTGTCCATCACCACGTCGATCGCCTTCCACTGCGCCGAGCAGCCCGCCGCAGTGGCGGCGCCGTTGCCGCCGTAGAAGTTCGAGAACAAGTGGAAGTTCTTGATCTGGGTCGAGCGGTCCGAACGGCGCACGCCCACATCGACTCGCTTCAGCAGGCCGAACAGCCCGCCTTCCTGGAACTCGTAGCTGCCATCGGCGCGGAACACGCCGAGATCCGACGTATTCTCCTGATTGCCCTCGGACGAGAAGGCCGCGACCGCATAGCTGTCGAGATTGGCCATATAGTCCTTGAGCGACTTGCCGGCGCCCAGCCCGCCCGAGATCGGCGTGTCGAAGCCGCTCAGCACCGGGTTCTGCCCGCGCAGATCGAGGTGCAGCAGCGGATCCTGGCCATAGCCCAGCGGGTTCGGATCGATGTAGCGGCCGCCATTCGCGCCGACCACGTTGTTGGTGTAGCGCGAAGCCGGATACTGCGCCGCGATGTTCGCCGGATAGAAGGGCCCGCGCGTCAGGTCGTTCGGGTTGCGGAACAGCGTGAACGCCCGGTTGCCCGCGCGCCAGTTGCTCAGGTCGCCCTGCACCTGGCCGTTCATGCTGCGCAGGTTGGCATCCGAGCGCAGCGCGCGCGCGGTGAACTTGAACGGACCGCCCGTGTCATAGTCGAGCTGCAGGTTGTAGTTGGTCGACTTCTCGTGCGCGGTGCGGTTCACCGAGAAGGAGTTGAACCACCACACGTTGAGGTCATATTGCTGGACGTCGAGCCAGGGCTGGCCGTTCCCGCCGGTCTGGCCCGTGGGCGTGGACTGAGTCGGCGTCGTCCAGGTCAGGCCGTTCCAGCGGTTCGAGATGTTCACGCCCGCGGCACGGTTGTGCTCGACCAGCTCGGTGTGGAAGACTTCGCCGGTCAACGTCCAGCCCTCGGCGAACTTTAGCTGCACCGCGCCGTTGATGCCGAAGCGGTTGCGCTCCACTTCGCGGCTGAACAGCTCATAGCCATGCGGCGCGATCCAGTTGGCGCCGGTCCCGCCCCAGTCGTTGTTGCCGAAGGGGCTGCCGCCGATGCCGGCATAGTTGTTGCCGAGATGCGCCTGGCTCTGGGTCGCGCCGATCATCACGCCGATCGTGTCGTTGCGCCAGCTCAGCAGGCCGCTGATCAGATAGTCGTTCTTCTTGGTATAGTCGCCGCGCGAATATTCGACCTGGTTGGCCAGCGTCAGGCCGTTCTTGAGGT
This sequence comes from Galium porrigens var. tenue, assembly GCA_012274505.1. Lineage (NCBI taxonomy): Eukaryota > Viridiplantae > Streptophyta > Magnoliopsida > Gentianales > Rubiaceae > Galium > Galium porrigens. Next base: position 14,735 of record JAAGWI010030779.1, read on the forward strand.
CGAACGGGCGGCGAGTGCGCAGGTCGACGGTGCCGGAGATGCCCGACAGCGCGTTGCGCAGGTCCTGCGACTTGTAGACCACCACGGCGTTCATCAGCTGGGCGGGGATGTCGTTCAGGTTCGGCTGCGCGGTGCCGAGATTGCCCGGGCTCAGATACTGCTCGCCGTTGAGCAGGGTGATCACCTGCGGCAGGCCGCGGATGTTGACGCTCGAGCCCTCGCCCGCCTCGCGCTTGATCTGCACGCCCGAGATGCGCTGCAGCGCGTCGACCACGGTGACGTCCGGCAGCTTGCCGATGTCCTCGGAGGAAATCGCGTCGACGATCGCCGTCTCGTCGCGCTTGATGTTGATCGCCTTGGCCTGCGACGCACGGATGCCGGTGACGACGATCTCCTCACCCTGATCGCCCCCCGCTTCCTGCGGCACCGCCGTGTCCTGGGCCCATGCCGGCGCGACCAGGGCGGTCGACGCCAGCAAGCCGGCCATCAAACTGGATAGTCCCTTCATTCCAATCGTCCTCCCACTCTGTTCTGCACCCCGACGCATCTACGCGCGCCTCACCCAGTGCTGTCTTCTCAGGGCGCCAGCCGGCGCTCCTGCAAATCCGCCGCGCCCGTGAGCACCGGTTGGCCGGCATCCCGCGCGATCGCGACACGATAGGTTCACGCCGCCACGCGCCACCGCCGCTGCGCGACGTCATAGGCTGCGACGATACGCGGCTCGGCGACGAGCGTGATCCGGCGCGTCTCGCCGGGCTTGAGCACCACCCGCTCGAAGCCGGCCAGGCGCAGCGGACGGCTGCCCGTGGCCGGAGTCACGTAGAGCTGGGGTACGTCGGCCCCCTCGCGCTTGCCGCTATTGGTGACGTCGAAGCTGACCTTGAGCCCCTCGCCCCCTTCCACCTTGAGGTTCGCATAGGCGAAACTGGTGTAGCTGAGGCCGTAGCCGAAGGGGAAAGCCGGCCGATGGCCCTGCCGGGCATACCAGCGATAGCCGACGTCCGAACCCTCGCGATATTCGACCGCGAAGGGTTTGATCGCCCGCGCGTCCTGCCCGCGATCGGGCGAGGCCCTGACCTGGTCGAAGCCGGGCACGGTGGGACGCGGTGCCTGACCGATCGCCGCCGGGAAGGTGATCGGCAGGCGGCCCGAGGGATTGACCTCGCCGAACAGCACCCGCGCCACTGCCTCGCCGCCACGCTGGCCAGGATACCAGGCGGCAAGCACCGCGGGCACCTGCTTGAGCCAGGGCATCAGCACGGGGCCACCGGTGTTGAGCACCACGGCGGTGCGCGGATTGGCCGCGGCAACCGCGGCGATCACTACATTCTGGTTGCCGGCCAGATCGATCGTCTCGGGATCCTCGGCCTCGGTGGTCCATTGCGTGGCCCAGACGATCGCCAGGTCCGCGTTCCTCGCCGCCGCGGCGGCAGCATCGGGGTCGCTGCCATCGACGAAATCGACGCGCGCCTTGGGGGCCAGCGCACGGATCGCCGCGAGCGGCGAGGAAGCGTGCCAGGTCACGCGCACGAAGGACGCGGCCGGGCCGTTCTTGAGCGGGATTTCGATCGGCGCGCCGCCGACCGAACGGACCTGCGACGAGCCTCCGCCCGAAAGCACGCCGATATCGGCATGGCCGCCGATCAGGACGATGCGCTTCGCCGTCCGGGCGAGCGGCAGGATGGCCTTGTCGTTCTTGAGCAGCACGATCCCCGCCTCCGCGGCGCGCTGCGCCACCTCGGCGTTCCGCGCATGGTCGATCGGCTGCGGCGTCTCGACCACCGGCGCGTCCATCACCCCGGTGGCGAACATGCCGTTCAGGATGCGGCGGGCCATGTCGTCCAGCCGCGCCATCGGCAGCGCGCCGCTCTCCACTGCCCGTTTCAGGTCGGCGCGGAAGAAGGAATGCGTGTCGAGCTCGCCGCCCGATTGCTGGTCCAGCCCGTTGCGCGCGGCCTTCACGGTGGAATGCACCGCGCCCCAATCGGACATCACCCAGCCCGGATAGGCCCAGTCCTGCTTGAGCACGGTGTTGAGCAGGAAGTCGTTCTCGCAGGCGAAGTCGCCGTTGAGGGACATATAGGCGCACATCACCGAACCCGGCTTGCCGCGCTCGATCGCCAACTGAAAGGCGAGCAGGTCGCTTTCCCGCAACGCCGCTTCGCCGATCCGCGCGTCCATCACGAAGCGGCCGGTCTCCTGCGCATTCAGGGCGAAATGCTTGATCGTCGAGACGATGTGGTTCGACTGGATGCCCTTGATCGACTCCCCGGCCATCACGCCGGCGAGCAGCGGGTCCTCGCCCAGATATTCGAAATTGCGGCCGCCCCAGGGATCGCGCGTCAGGTTGACGCCGCCGGCGAGCATGACGTTGAAGCGCTTGCGGCGCGCCTCGCTGCCGATCATCGCGCCGCTCTCATAGGCAAGCTTGGGATCGAAGGTCGCGGCGAGCGCCAGGCTCGACGGGAGCGCGGTGGCGGTATCGCCCTTGCGCTGCTCGACCTGGTTGGCGACGCCCAGGCTGGCATCGGTCTCGCGCAGCGCCGGAACGCCCAGGCGCGGAATCGCCGCCTGCTGGCCAGCCGAGGGGATCATGTCGGTCGGCGCCGCGGGATCCTTCGCCAGCGGCGGGAACCACGTATAGACGAGGCCCAGCTTCTCCTCGAGCGTCATCGCCGCGAGCAGCATCTCCACGCGGGCCGCCGCCGGCAACCGGGCATCGGCCCAGGGACGCGCGGCCGGATCGGCAGCGGATCCCTGCGTTTCGTTCGACGGCGCAGCGGGATCCAGCGCGTGCGCACCCGCCATCGTCCCCGCAAGCGCGGTGGTGGTGACGAGCAACGCCATGGAGCGCGCCACAAGCCGCAGGCTGACCAGCATTCACCTCTCCCCTCCGGCGCGTGCAACGGCGCCGTGCACGCCCATGGGCGCACCAGTTCATCCGATCCAACCTGGGGAAGCCTTTTCCGACAACGCTGTCGGCTTCAGCGACAGGACAAACCGACAACGCCTCGTGGCGCGCACGGCAGCCTGTTCCAACACCCCTCTATCTCACAGAGTCTTTTGCTCCGATCGGGCGGTTAGAGCATAGATTGAGAGCGTTCTCAAGAACGTTCTCAATTTTGTTACATCATGGCTGTGGAGGGATTGAACCGGCCGCGGATTCCCGTCTTCCGCCGGCATCCTGGACGTCTTGAGATGCCTTCCAGGAACCGTCATCCCCGCACAGGCGGGGATGACGGACAAGGAACGGGATATCGGCGGCCCGCCGCGTCGGATTCGAGTATCGGGCACCCGATGAGCCAAAATTTGCCTGGATCGTTCTTCGCGCTAGAAGAATGGAGGACAAGGCATGGCCCGACGATCTCGGGGCGCCCGCCAGCTTCAAGGGGAGCAGAGGCCGATATGCATGGACCCGGCGATTTCGAACTTTCCCGGCGCGGCGTCTTGATCGGCGGCGCGGCATCGGTGACGACCACCGCCACGCCGCCCGCCGCGGATGCGCGCGAGGCAGTGTCCCCGGGTGCCGAGGCGCCGGTGCTGGCGAAAATCGGCTTCACGGTAAACGGCACGCCGCGCACGCTGGAGCTCGATACGCGTACCACGCTGCTCGACGCGCTGCGCGAACATCTCCAGCTGACCGGCACCAAGAAGGGCTGCGACCATGGCCAGTGCGGCGCCTGCACGGTGATCGTCGATGGGCGGCGGATCAACGCCTGCCTCAGCCTCGCGGTGATGCACCAAGGCGATGCGATCACCACGATCGAAGGCCTGGGCACGCCCGACCGGATGCATCCGATGCAGGCCGCCTTCGTGAAGCATGACGGCTATCAGTGCGGCTATTGCACGCCGGGCCAGATCTGCTCGGCGGTGGCCGTGCTCGATGAGATCCGTGCCGGCATCCCCAGCCATGCGACCGGCGACATCGCGGGCAGGCCGGCGATGAGCGCCGACGAGATACGCGAGCGGATGAGCGGCAATATCTGCCGCTGCGGCGCCTATTCCAACATCATCGAGGCAATCGCCGAAGTCGCCGCGCGGAGGAAGGCATGAAGGCGTTCAGCTATCAGCGCGCCGCTTCGCCGGCCGAGGCCGCCGCGATCGTCGGCCATACCCAGGGCGCCCGCTTCATCGCGGGCGGCACCAATCTGCTCGACCTGATGAAGCTGCAGATCGAGACGCCCACCCATCTGGTCGACGTCAATCATCTGGGCCTCGACCGGATCGAGGCGACGCCCGAGGGCGGGCTGCGCATCGGCGCGCTGGTGCGCAACACCGATCTCGCCGCCGACGGGCGCGTACGCAAGGACTATGCCCTGCTTTCCCGCGCGCTCGTCGCGGGCGCGTCGGGCCAGCTGCGCAACAAGGCGACGACCGCCGGCAACCTGCTGCAGCGCACCCGCTGCCCCTATTTCTACGACACCAACCAGCCCTGCAACAAGCGCAGGCCCGGCAGCGGCTGCGCGGCGATCGGCGGCGTGAACCGCAGCCTGGCGGTGATCGGCGCGAGCGAGGCCTGCATCGCTACCCATCCGAGCGACATGGCGGTGGCGATGCGCGCGCTCGACGCCGTGGTGGAGACAGTGCGCGCCGACGGCACCAGCCGCGCCATCCCGATCGCTGAGTTCCACACGCTGCCCGGCGACACGCCGAACGTGGAGAACCTGCTGGCGCCAGGCGAGCTGATTACCGCGGTTGCCCTGCCCAAGCCGATCGGCGGCACCCATATCTATCACAAGGTGCGCGACCGGGCCTCCTATGCCTTTGCGCTCGTCTCGGTGGGGGCGATTCTCCAGAAGGACGGCAGCGGCCGGGTGGCGTTCGGCGGCGTCGCGCCCCGGCCATGGCGAGTCGAGGCCGCGGAAGGCGAGATGCCGCGCGGCGCCGGGCCCGTGACCGCCGCCGCCTTCGCGGGCGCGACGCCCACCGAGCAGAACCGGTTCAAGCTGGTGCTGGCCCAGCGCACTGGTGGCGCCGCCATTGGCGAAGAGAGGGCCTGAGCCATGAAGTTCGACACCCCCGCCGGCACCAACCCGATCGACCAGCTCAAGGTGATCGGCAGGCCCACACCGCGCATCGACGGTCCGCTCAAGACCACGGGCGCCGCCCCCTATGCCTATGAGCATCACGACGCGCCCGATCCCGCGTATGGCTTCATCCTCGGCTCGGCGATCGCGAAGGGGCGCGTCACCGGCATGGACCTGCGCGAGGCCAAGGCCGCGCCCGGCGTGCTCGCCATCGTCACCGCCGAGAATGCCGGCAAGCTCGGCAAGGGCAATTTCAAGGCGGCGAAACTGCTCGGCGGGCCGGAGATCGAGCATTACCACCAGGCCGTGGCGGTGGTCGTCGCCGAGACGTTCGAGCAGCCACGCGCCGCCGCCGGGCTGATCCGGCTCGGCCGTCCCCGCGACAAGGGCCGCTACGACCTCGCCGCGGCGAAGGACGGTGCCGGAAAGCCGCCCGAAGGCGGGTTCAACGGCCCGGCCGACAGCAGCCATGGCGACTTTGCCGGCGCCTTTGCCGGCGCGCCGGTGCAGCTCGACGCGACCTATACCACGCCCGACCATGCCCATGCGATGATGGAGCCGCACGCGACGATCGCGGCATGGGACGGCGACCGGCTCGACCTGTGGACCGCCAACCAGATGATCGCCTGGTCGGTCGGCGACATGGCCAGGACGCTCGGCATCCCCAGGGACAAGATACGGATGCGCTCGCCCTTCATCGGCGGGGGGTTCGGCGGCAAGCTGTTCATCCGCGCCGACGCAGTGCTGGCGGCGCTGGGCGCCCGGGCGGCGAACCGGGCGGTAAAGGTCGCCCTGCCCCGCCCCTTCATGTTCAACAACACGCCGCACCGCCCCGCGACGATCCAGCGCATCCGCCTTGGCGCGACGCGTGACGGCAAGCTGGTGGCGATCGGCCATGAGAGCTGGTCGGGCGACCTGCCCGGCGGCGGCCCGGAGACGGCGACCGGCCAGACCAAGCTGCTCTACGCCGGCGCCAACCGGATGACCGCGATGCGGCTCGCGGTGCTCGACCTGCCCGAAGGCAATGCGATGCGCGCGCCGGGCGAGGCGCCCGGCATGATGGCGCTCGAGATAGCGATCGACGAGATGGCCGAGAAGCTCGGCCTCGATCCGGTTGCCTTCCGCGTGCTGAACGACACCCAGGTCGATCCGGAGAATCCCGGCCGCCCCTATTCGCAGCGCCAGCTCAACCAGTGCCTGCAGACGGGCGCGGAGAAGTTCGGCTGGGCCGGGCGCGCCAAACCCGGCAGCGTGCGCGATGGCCGCTGGCTGGTCGGCATGGGCGTCGCCGCGGCGTTCCGCAACAACATCAACATGAAGTCCGCCGCCCGGGTGCGCCTCGACGCGCGCGGGATTGTCACCGTCGAGACCGACATGACCGATATCGGCACGGGCACCTACACGATCGTCGCGCAGACCGCCGCCGAGATGATGGGCCTGCCGCTCGACAAGGTCGTGGTGAAGCTCGGCGATTCGAGCTTCCCGGTCTCGGCCGGATCGGGCGGACAATAGGGGGCGAACAGCGCCACCGCCGGCGTCTATGCCGCCTGTACGAAGCTGCGCGAGGCAGTGGCGCAGAAGCTGGGCTTCAACTCGGCCGACGCCGTGTTCGCCGGCGGCAGAGTGAAGAGCGGCAAGCGCAGCGTCGCCCTCGCCGAGGCGGCGAAGGACACCGAACTCGTCGCCGAGGATGCGATGGAATATGGCGACCTCGCCAGGAAGTAACAGCAATCCACCTTCGGCGCGCATTTCGTCGAAGTCGGGGTAGACGCCGCGACGGCGGAGATCCGCATCCGCCGCATGCTCGCCGTGTGTGCGGCTGGCCGCATCCTCAACCCCGTCTCCGCGCGCAGCCAGGTGATCGGCGCGATGACCATGGGTGCCGGCGCCGCGCTGATGGAGGAACTGGCGGTCGACCGGCGCTTCGGCTTCTTCGTCAACCACGACCTCGCCGGCTATGAAGTGCCGGTCCATGCCGACATTCCGCACCAGGACGTGATCTTCCTCGAGGAGGCGGACCCGACCACCTCGCCGATGAAGGCCAAGGGCGTGGGCGAGCTGGGCATTTGCGGCGTCGGCGCGGCGGTGGCCAATGCCATCCACAATGCCACCGGCGTGCGCGTGCGCGATTATCCGGTCACGCTCGACAAGCTGCTCGCCGGAATGCCCGCCTTCGCCTGACGGGCGATCGGGCGCGACCCGCCGGGATCCGCGCCCGCCCGGACCTCAATCCTCGCCGGCGGGCGTCGCTTCCGGAGGCTCCGAATGGAATTCGTGCCAGAGCCCGTTGAGGATGCCGAAGCCCACGGCGAGGCCGACGCCGAGGATCCACGAGAAATACCACATGGCTGCGCTCCTCAATAGAAGTCGGGATTGGTGCGCACGTCCTGCGCGGTCACCCGGCCAAACATGATGCGATAGGCCCAGGCCGTATAGGCAAGGACGATCGGCAGGAAGATGGCCGTCACCACCAGCATGGTGAACAGCGTGCCGTGGCTCGACGAGGCGTTCCACACCGTCAGGCTCGAATGCGAGTCGATCGAACTCGGCAGGATGAACGGAAACATCGACAGGCCCACCGTGGCGATGATCCCCATATTGGCCAGCGACGAGCCGGCGAACACCAGCACGTCGCGGCGCGCACGAATGCCGAGCAGCGCCAGCACCGGCCCCAGGAAGCCGAGCAGCGGCGCGAGCAGCATCCAGGGATGCGCGCCATAGTTGCGCAGCCAGGCGCCGCCCTCGGCCACCGTGGTTGAGAAGCGCGGGTTGGACGGCCCGCCGGGATCGACCACGCTGTCCAGCCGATAGCCAAGGCCGCCCCAGGCGACCAACGCGCCGCCCGCCGCGAACAGCAGGATCGCCAGCACCGCCGCCACCTGCCCCCAGCGCCGCGCCCGATCGAGCACCACGCCCTCGGTCTTCAGGCTCAGCCAGCCCGCGCCGTGCAGCACCAGCATCGCCACCGAAAGCAGCCCGGTCACCAGCGTGAACGGCGTGAACAGCCCGAGCAGCGAACCTTCGTAGAAGGCGCGCAGATCGGTATCGAGGCGAAAGGGAATGCCTTTCATCACATTGCCGACCGCGACGCCGAAGACCAGCGCGGGCACGAAGCCGCCGACGAACAGCGCCCAGTCCCAGCGCGCCCGCCACGCCTCGTCCGGGTGCTTCGAACGATATTTGAAGCCCACCGGCCGCAATATCAGCGCCGACAGCACCAGGAACATCGCGAGATAGAAGCCCGAGAAGCTGACGGCATAGACGAAGGGCCAGGCGGCGAAGATCGCGCCGCCGCCCAGGATGAACCACACTTGGTTACCTTCCCAGGTCGCGCCGACGGTATTGATCACCATCCGGCGCTCCTCGTCGGTCTTCGCCACGAAGGGCAGCATAGCCGCCGTCCCCAGGTCGAAGCCGTCGGTCAGCGCGAAACCGATCAGCAGCACGCCGAGCAGCAGCCACCAGAGGACGCGGAGCGTTTCAAAATCGAGCGGGATGGACATGGTCTGTCTCCAAAATCCTGGTTCGGCTCATTCGGCCGGAACGGCGTGGAAATCGGGGCCTGCGGGCGCCGGCGCATCGGCGGGGCGATACGGCTCCGGCCCCTTGCGGATCGCGGCGAGCATCAGCCGCACCTCGATCACCGCCAGCGTGCCATAGAGGAGCGTGAAGCCGGCGATCGTCAGCCACAGCTCGGGTACGGTCAGGCTCGACGGTGCCAGGAAGGTGGGCAGCACGCCCTCCACCGCCCAGGGCTGGCGGCCCACTTCGGCCACCGCCCAGCCGACTTCGACCGCGATCCACGGCAACGGCATCACGACCAATGCCAGCCGCAGAAACCAGCGCGCGTCGAACCGCTGCACGGTGGAATAGAAGAAGGCCAGCGCGAAGAAGGCGATCATGCCGAAGCCGATCCCCGCCATGACGCGGAACATCCAGAAGATGGCCGGGACGTTGGGCACGGTGCTCCAGGCCGCCCGGTCGATCGTCGCCGCATCCGCCTTGCGCGGATCCGCGACGAAGCGCTTGAGCAGCAGCGCATGGCCGAGATCGTTCTTGGTCCGCTCGAACGCCTCGCGCGCGGCCAGGTCGTTGCGGTCCAGCTTTAGCCTTTCGACGGCGTCATAGGCGGCAAGGCCGTTGACGATCCGTTCCCGGGCACGCGCCACCAGCGGGAAGATGCCGTTGACTTCGCCGGTCAGGCTGCGGGTGGAGATCAGGCCCAGCACATAGGGGATCTTCACTTCATATTTCGTCTCGCGGCCGCTGTTCGAGGGGAGGCCGAAGATCGCGAGCCCCGCCGGCGCCGGCTCGGTGTGCCACATGCCCTCGATCGCGGCGAGCTTCATCTGCTGGTTCTCGGTCAGCGCATAACCGCTCTCGTCGCCCAGCACGACCACAGACAGCGACGATGCCAGGCCGAACGCCGCGGCCACCGTAAAGCTGCGCCTGGCCAGTTCCAGATGCCTGCCCTTGAGCAGATAGAAGGCGGAGACGCCGAGCACGAACACGCTGGCGGTCACATAGCCGGCGCTCACGGTGTGGACGAACTTGGCCTGGGCCACGGGATTGAAGATCACCGCCGCGAAGTCGGTCACTTCCATGCGCATCGTCTCGGGGTTGAACGTCGCGCCCGCCGGATGCTGCATCCAGCCGTTCGCCACCAGGATCCACAGCGCCGACAGGTTCGATCCCAGCGCCACCATGAACGTGGTGAACAGATGCGCCTGTTTCGACATCCGCTCCCAGCCGAAGAACATCAGCCCGACGAACGTCGCCTCGAGGAAGAAGGCCATCAGGCCCTCGATCGCGAGCGGGGCGCCGAAGATGTCGCCCACATAATGCGAGTAATAGGACCAGTTGGTGCCGAACTGGAATTCCATGGTGAGGCCGGTGGCGACGCCCAGCACGAAGTTGATGCCGAACAGCTTGGCCCAGAAGCGCGTGACGTCCCGCCAGACCGGGCGGTTGGTCATCACGTACACGCTCTCCATGATCACCAGCATGAAGGACAGGCCGAGCGTCAGCGGCACGAACAGGAAGTGGTAGAGCGCAGTCAGCGCGAACTGGAGCCTCGATAGCTCCACGACTGCCATGCTGATCATCGCAGGAATCCCCCTACGCCAGAGTCTGCGCCCAACGGGTTGGTCGCGTTCCGTTCGTCACTAGGGCCCTACCCGGAAGGCGCTTTGATCATGGACAAATACGCTGCCAAGGCAACATGCGTTAGAACCGGAACGAGATGACCTGGCTCCTGGACATACCTGGCGCGGCGCTGTTCGCGGCCGGCATCGCCCTCGCGGTGAGCAGCCTGGCGGCCGGGGAAGGCCTGCCCTGGGGCGCCGTGGCGCTGATCCTGGCGGGCGGGGCGATCCGCGCGGGCGCTGCCATCCTGGCGCATGCCGTCGCCATTCGCGCGGCGCAGCGCGTCGTTGCGGGCTGGCGCGCGCGGATCTTCCCGCACCTGCTCGCCGGCCGGCTCGCCCGTCCGCTGCTCGCGGGAGAGAGCGCGGCGCTGGCGATCGACCATATGCTGGCGATCGAGGCCCAGGAAGCGCGCTTCCCCTCCGCCCCCGCCGCCGCCGCCGCCGCGCCGCTGCTCGTCGCCGCCATCGTCGCCTGCGCAAGCTGGGTATCGGCGGCGATCATCCTCGTCACCCTCGTCCCGTTCGCGCTCGGCATGATCCTCGCCGGCACTGCCGCGCGCCACGCCGCGGAACGCCAGCTCGCCGCCATTGCGGGGCTTTCCGGCCTGTTCGTCGATCGCATCCGCACCTTGCCCATCATCCGTCATTTCGGCGCGGAAGACCGGATCGCGCGCCAGGTGGGCATCGCGACGCGCGAAGTCGCGGACCGCACCGTCGCGGTACTGCGCGTCGCCTTTCTGTCCGGCGCAGTGCTCGAATTCTTCTCGGCGCTGTCGGTGGCGCTGGTCGCGGTCTATTGCGGGTTCGCCCTGCTCGGCCTGCTGCCCTTCCCCGCGCCCGAGAAGCTCTCGCTCGGCCAGGCCTTTTTCGCGCTGGCCATGGCACCCGAATTCTATCTGCCGATGCGGCGCCTGGCCGCCGCCTATCACGAGAAGCAGCTCGGCGACGCCGCGACAAGCGCGCTGACGACGGCGGCGGTCGAGACACCCGCTCCCCCGCCTCCGGCGCATGTCGACGGCCTGCGTGTCACCGGCCTGACGATCGAATGGCCGAACCTGCGCATCGGCCCGATCGGCTTCGAGCTGGCGCCGGCCGATCTCGTCGCGCTCACCGGCCCTACCGGAAGCGGCAAGTCGAGCCTGCTTGCCGCGATCGCCGGCCAGCTCTCCCCCGCTGCCGGCACGGTCGCGACCGCGGGCGGCGGCGCGCTCGATCCCGCCGATGTCGCCTGGGCCGCGCTGGCGCCGCTGCTGCTCACCGGCACGCTGGCCGAGAACATCGCCCTCGCCCGCCCCGATGCGACACGCGACGAGATCGCGCAGGTCGCCGGCCGCGTCGGGCTCGACGCAGTAATGGCTGCGCGCGGCGGGCTCGACCTGGTGCTCGATCATCGCGGCTCGGGCCTGTCGGGCGGGGAGCGGCGGCGCATCGGGCTCGCTCGCGCGCTGCTCTCGCGCCGGCCGCTGCTGCTCTGCGACGAGCCCACCGCCGATCTCGATCCCGAAAGCGCCGCCGGGATCGTGGCGCTGCTGCGCGAAGTCGCGGCCGGGCGCGCGGTGCTGGTGGCCACGCACGATCCCGTGCTGGTCGCCGCGGCGCGGCTGGAAGTGGCGCTGTGAACGGGCTCGCCCTCGATCCCGCCGGCCGCCGCTGGCTACGCCGCGCGAGCCTCGCCGCAATCGTCGCCGCACTCGCCGGCGTGCTGCTGCTCGCCGTCTCGGGCTGGTTCCTCACCGCGGCGGCGCTTGCCGGCGCGGCGGGTCCGGCAGCGGCGCTCGGCTTCAACTATCTCATCCCCAGCGCCGCGATCCGCGGCCTGGCGATCCTGCGCACCGCCTCGCGCTATGGCGAGCGGCTGTTCTCGCATCAGGCGGCCCTGGGCGCGATGGCGACCCTGCGTGCCGGCCTGTTCGCCAGGCTGGCCGCGCAGGACGGCCGCACCGGTCCAGACCTTGCCGGCGGCGACGCCAGTGCGCGGCTGATCGGCGACATCGACGCGCTCGAGGATCTGATCGTGCGCAAGCCGATGCGTCCGGCGAGCTGGGCCGCGGCAGGCACCGGCGTGCTGCTCGCGGGCTTCGCGGGCTGGGCCTCCGCCCTGGCACTGCTGCTGCTCCTCGCCGCGCTGCCGTTGCTGCTCGATCGCGTCGCCCGCCGCCTGACCCGGGAGCCAGCCCGCGAGGCCGCCGACGCGCTTGGCGCGCTGCGCACGCGCTATGTGGAATATGCCTCGGCGCGGGCCGAGATCGCCGCCTATGGCCTGGCCGGCCGGGTGACGGCCGACCTGTCCCGCTTCACCGCCGATCTCGACGCCGCCCGCACCCGCCTCCATCGCGGCGAGGGCGCAGTCGCGGCGTTGCTCGCCGGCTATAGCGCGCTGGCGGCGGCACTTGTACTGCTGCTCGCCGACGCACCCGCCCCGCGCGTCGCCCTCGCCTTGCTCGCCGCCACCGACGCGATCGAGGCAATGGCCGGCCTCGCCCGCACCGCCTTCCGGCAGGCCGGCGTGGCCGAGGGCCTGCGCCGGCTCGACGCCTTGCTCGCCCTGTCCCGGCCCGCTTCCGCGCCGGCCCCCACCCGGGCGATGCCGCTCCGCCTGGGCCGGCTCCATCTCGAACCGGGCGCGCGCGTCGCCGTCACCGGCCGCTCGGGTTCGGGCAAGACGCTGCTGCTCGAAACGCTGGCCGGGCTACAAGCAATCGCCGTCCATGCGGCGGTCGACGGACATGCTCCCGCCGACCTGTCCGGCACGACGCTTCGTGCCCAGTTCGCGCTTTCGCCCCAAAGTGCGACGCTTGTCGCCGGGACGATCGCCGACAATCTCCGTTTGGCGCGTCCGGGAGTCGACACGACATCGATATGGGCCGTTCTGCGGATCGTCGTGCTCGAGGACTGTATCAAGGAGATGCCGGCAGGGCTCGAAACCCGCCTGGGCGAGGCCGGCGGAACGCTTTCCGGCGGTGAGCGCAAGCGCCTGTCCCTCGCCCGCGCGCTGCTCGCCGGTCGCCCCTGGCTGCTGCTCGACGAGCCCAGCGAAGGCCTTGATTCCACCACGGAATCAGAGCTGGTCGCGCGGCTCGACGCCTGGCTGGCGGAGACCGGCACCGGCCTGGTCCTGGTCTCCCACCGCCCCGCTCCGCTACGCCTTGCCCGGCACATGGCGGCAATCGACGATATCACGACAAGCGTTTGAAAATGGGGATATTTCTCCCTCATGGACGAACCCGAGCGCCGCCGCATCGCAGCAACGCAAACCGGAATTTGACCGGAGTCAAAGCTCCGCCGCCTCCGGCTGCGCAGGGGAGGTGCCATGTGGACCTATCATCCCGAGCTGCTCGCCACGCCCGTGCCGCGCTACACCAGCTTTCCCACCGCAGCGGAGTTCGGCGACGATGTCGGCCCGGCAGACATGGAGCATGCGCTCGCCCGGGTGCACGAAGACGAGCTGGTCTCGCTCTATCTCCATGTCCCCTATTGCCGCGAGATCTGCTGGTATTGCGGCTGCAACACCGGCGCCGCCAACCGCACCGCGCGCCTCGCGACTTATGTCCAGCGCCTCGGCGAGGAAGCCGACCTGATCGCCGCCCGGCTCGCGGGGCGCGGCCGAGTCGTCCGGATCGCCTGGGGCGGCGGCAGCCCCAATGCACTGGCCCCCACCCAGTTCGACGCCTTGATGCGCCGCATCCGCCACGCCTTTGCCTGCGAGCGCGCCACCGTCTCGGTCGAACTCGACCCGCGCGGCTTCGACTGGGACTGGGCGGCATGCTTCGCGCGCAACCGCGTGACGCGCGCGAGCCTTGGCGTGCAGACCTTCGCCCCGCACATCCAGCGCGCGATCGGCCGCATCCAGCCGACCGAAGACATCGCCTGCGCCATGGGCCGCCTGCGCACCGCCGGGGTCGAATCGATCAACTTCGACTTGATGTACGGCCTGCCCGGCCAGTTCGCGACGGATCTGGACGAGACGCTCGCCATTGCGCTGTCGATGCGGCCGGAGCGCTTCGCGGTGTTCGGCTATGCCCATGTGCCGCATCTGCTCCCGCGCCAGCGCCGGATCGACGCGACCCGCCTGCCCGGCTCCGCCGCCCGCTTCGCGATGGCGCGGCAGGCCCATCGGCATTTGAGCGACGCCGGCTATGATCCGATCGGCTTCGATCATTTCGCCCTGCCGCACGACGCGATCGCCCGCGCCGCGCGCGGCAAGACGCTGCGCCGCAACTTCCAGGGCTTCACCGAGGACCAGTCCGGCATCTTGATCGGCCTGGGCGCTTCGTCGATCAGCGCGTTTCCGGGCGCCCTGCTCCAGAACGAGAAGCGTGCCGGCCGCTATCATCTGCACATCGCCAATGGCCGGCTCGCCACGGTGCGCGGCATCCGGCGCACCCCGGCCGATCGCCGCCGGGGCGCGCTCATCGAAGCGCTGCTCTGCCGCGGCGAGGCCGAGTGCACCGGCCTGGCCGACCTGCCGGATGTCCGCGCCCGGCTCGCGGATTTCGAGGAACACGGCCTGATCGCCTGGGCCGGCACTCGCCTGCTGCTCGACCAGCGCGCCCTTCCCTATGCCCGCGCCGTCGCCGCTGCCTTCGACCCGTGGCGCGCCACCAGCGCCACCCGCTTCAGCAGCGCCGTCTGACCTCCGGTAGAAAGCCGCCTCCCATGCTCTCTCACGCCTCGCTCCTTGATCGCTCCCCCGCCGTCGCCGGCGGCACGCGCGGCCGCTGCGCAAGCTGCGGGGCCCGGGGGAATGCCCTGTGCGCAAGCGTGGACGAGGCCGGGCTGACCGCGCTTCACGCGCTTGGCCGGCGCCGCATCCTGCCCTCGGGCCAAGTGTTCAACTGGGCCGGCGACCGCAACAACCACTGCGCGATGCTGGTCGACGGTATGCTCAAGGTCACCGCCTCCACCAGCGACGGGCGCGAGCAAATCGTCGAATTGCTCTTCCCCGGCGATTTCGTCGGCGAACTCTTCGAAGAGGATGCGACGCTGACCATCTCGGCGCTCTGCGAGACCGATCTGTGCGCCTATCCGCGGATCGCGTTCGAGCGCACGCTCGAGCAGCATCCGCGCATGGAGCGCATGCTGCTCCACCATGCCCTCGCCGCACTCGGCGATGCGCGCGCACGGATGCTCGCACTGGGCCGCCGCAACGCGCGCGAGCGCATCGCGGGCTTCCTGCTCGACCTGGTCGAGCGCACCGGCCGGCCGGCTCCGGGCGGCGGGGTGCGCATCGCGATCCCGATCAGCCGAGGCGAGACGGCGGATTATCTGGGGCTGACGATCGAGACGGTGAGCCGCCAGCTGTCGCGGCTCAAGGCCCAGGGCATCCTCGCCTTCGCCAAGGGGGATCGCGACTGCACCGTGCTGCGCGAAGACCGGCTGCACACGATCCTCAACCCGGTATGAGCCCGCGCCGGGCGATCTCGATCCCGCTTTCCTTGAGCGCGATCGCGCGCCGGCAACCGTCGAAGAAGCAGCGCAGCATGTAAGAGAGCTTGCCGACGTCGCGCGCCGCCCCGGGCGAGAGGCTCCACCACAGCTCGCTCGCCAGGTCCTCGCCATGCATGCGGTCGAACTGGTGCATCTCCCGCAATGCGGAAAGAAACGCCGGCCCCGGCCGATGCCCGAGCGGCAATTCGGCGAAGAGCCGCTCGGCCCGGCCGAAATGCGTGGAGGTCACGCGCCGGATCGCCTTGCACAGCCAGGATATCTCATCCGCCGCCGGCAGGACTGGCAAGCGGTCGGCCACCGATTCCAGCGCCTGGCACAGGCGGCGCTGCACGATGTGATCGTCTGCCAGAATTTCGAAGATGGACAGGGTCATGGACGGATCGGCGAATAGAGGCGTGGCGATGCGCGTTTCAGCGCCCGTCCGGTCTACGCGCACATCGCCGATCCCGGATTGACCTGGGTCAAGCACGACATCCCAACCGCGGTTGCCTCACGATTTCAACCGGAAGCCGGATCGGGCGGGCCGGCATCGAGGACCCTCGTCGGCCGCGTCATATAGTATGTAACCGGCGCTCCGAGCACAAAGATCGCGATGATCAACATCCCCTGGCCGAGCGCTCCACCCATATATGGCCGAAGCAGCCAGAAGGTGAACAGCATCGACAGACCCATGATCATCGCCTTGAAACGGGAGATTTCAAGCATCTGGCCACAGCGCTTGCATGCAAAGGCCGAACCCAATCGCCACTGCGTACGCCAGAACGAGACAAGTTTTCCGCAGCCGGGGCACGCTGGTCCATGTGACATCGAACAAATTCTCCATCCTACGCAAGAGAACTCCCGCGTGCGATCCCGGTCATGGCAATATATCCCGGCCCCGCGGCGCGAATGGGATGGAGCAGTGAACCACCCAAAGGTGGCCCACTGTCCATTCCATCAATCGTTTCCGCTGCCTTACCAGGCTCAGAAGCTGTAGCTCAGGTTCAGCGAATAGACCCGGCCCGTTTCGATATAGCCGCCCTTGCGGTCGTTGGAGAGATAGGCCGGCCGCTGGCTGGTCGTCGCCCAATAGGTGTGCGCGTTGAGCAGATTCTCGATCGACGCACCGATCGCGACGTTGTTGCCCAAGGTATAGCCGAGCATCAGGTTCATCTTCGACACCGGCTGAACATAAGTGTCCGGCCGGCTCGAACGCAGGTCGTACAGCTTGTCGCCGGTGTAGTTGTAGTTGAGCGCCGCCTGGAAGCCGCCGTGATTGTAGAACAGCTCGACATTGTACATGATGCGCGGCGCTTGCGGCATGCGCTGGCCGCGCCACTGGCCGTTCACGAACACTTTCGCCTCGGCACGCTGGAGCGTCAGGTTGCCGCCGACGCCCAGCCCGTCGAACAGCCCCGGCAGGTTCCGGAAGCTGTACCGGCCGACCAGTTCGATGCCGTAGACGTCGCCCTTGCCGCTCGTGTCCAGCGTCGAGGTCTCCACGCCGTTCACCTTGATCGGGCTGCTGCCGCCCCAGACGTTGAGATCGCCGCCCGCATTGGTGGTGCCGGTAGAGAACAGCACATGGTTGATGCGCTTGTAATAGGGGCTGATCGAGAAGAAGTCCGTGCCTTCACCCTTCAGTTCGATGGATGCATCGACGTTCCAGGCAGTCTGCGCGTCCAGATTGGGATTGGGAATGAACACCGACAAGGTGCCGTCGTCGTTGAGCGAAACGCTCGTCGGCCCGAGCAGCAGGTCGAAGGCCGGGCGCGAATAGCTGCGGCGGACCGAGGCGCGATAGACGACGCGGTCGTTCGGGCGATAGCTGGCGATCACGCTGGGCAGCCACTGGTCATAGCTGCGCACCGTGGTGACGAAGCCGTTCCCCGTCTTCGCGTTTTCCTGCCAATAGGTGCCCTCGAAGCGGTTGTGCTCGAAGCGCACGCCCGGAATGACCGTGAGATCGCCGGTGCGGAAGGTCGCCATGGCATAGGCGCCGATGCGCTGTTCCTTGCCATCCAGCCGGTTCTCCTTCAGCTTGGCCGGGTCGAGGTTGGCGAGCTTCGGCGTCGACAGGCGACGGATCTGGTCCTCGATATATTTGGTGTCGAGCAGCTTGATCGGCACCTGCGCGGAATTGTGCATGAAGCCGCCCAGCATCTCGCCCGGAATGTCCGCCACCGACGGCCCCTGCGCGTTGTAGCGCGGGGCGTTGCTGCCATTGGCGAGCGGGAAGAAATACTGGAGCGCACCATCGTCGCCCAGGCTGTTCGAATAGCGCTTGGTGCCTTCCGCCTTGGCACCGGCCGCGATCGAGGCCAGGCCCTGGTCGGCCAGCTTCCAAGTCGCGTCGAACTGCCCTTCCAGGCGACGTTCCCACGCATTCTCGAACTGCTGCGTCACATACCATTGCTTCAACGTCGACAGGTTGACGAGCGCCGCGCGCGCCGCATCGGTCAACACCACCTGCGGGCTGGTGCGATTGCCGATGCTGGTGACCATGCGGACGGTCGCGAGGCCGCTATTGTCGGCGGTGCCGATATAGGGCTTGCCCGCAAAGCCCGACTGAACGCGCAGCGGATAGTCCTGCTCGCCGCGCGAATAGGCGGCATGATAGTCGAGCGTGAGGTCGCCGAGGCGCGACTGGCCGCCGAACTTGGTCGAGAACAGCTCCTGGTTGGAGTGCTCGGTGCGGAAATAGTGCGTGGCGGTCAGACCATAGTCGGCGCGGAAGCCCGCCGCGTCGTATGAGCCGCTGTTGCCGGGATTGGGATTGATCTGGCCAGGCGCGAGATCGGTCTGGCGCAGCGCGGTCTGGTCCATCCAGCTCTTCAGCTTGTAGCGGCCATAGGTGTTGTACGAATAGAGGTCGAGATCGTCGCTCTTCCAGTCGATGTTCAGCGTGCCGCCCAGTCGCTCGATCCGGTTGCGAAAGACATTCCACTGCACGCCGCGCGGCGCGATGTTGTCCAGATTGTCGCGGATCATGCCGGGGATCTTGTTGTCGTACTTCTCCCAGTCGTGCTGCATCGCGGTCGATTCACCCAGCGTGTGCTTCAGGCCGTAATAGACCGACGCATAGATGCCGAGATTGCCGAGGCGCTGCGCCGTCTCGAGCTGCGCGGTGCCGCCCCAGGGATTCTGCCCGCGTGCCGCGGCGCGGCCGGCCACCTGGCCCTGTGCGCGGATCTGCACATGGCCCGCAGGCAGGTTGAACGCCGAAGCGGTGCGCAGGTCGATCACGCCGGCGATCGCGTCGCCGTCGAAATTCGCGGTCGGCGCCTTGTCCACCCGCACTTCGGCGACGGAGAAAGGCGAAAGCAGGTTCATCGAGATGGCCCGGGTGCGCGCGTCGGTCTGCGCCAGGCGCACGCCGTCGAGCATATAGGCGTTATAGGCAGTATCGAGCCCGCGGATCGACAGATATTGCGCCTCGCCGGTCGCCGCCGCGTTGCGCGACTGATCCACCGAGGAGCTGAGGCCCGGCAGGCGCGTCAGCAGGTCGGCCAGATTCTGTTGCGGCTGCGCACGCAATTCCTCGCCCGAGACGATCGAAACGAATGACTCGCTGCGGATCTGCTCGTTCTGGGTGTCCTGGATGGCATGGCGGCGACCGTTCACCACAATGTCATCGTCCTGCTTCTCCACCCGGTCCCTCTCCTGGCCCGGCTCCGGCGCGTTGACCGGATCGGCGGGAACGATCGTCTCCGGGCCGGCCGGTGCCGCCCATGCCGGGACCGTGGCAAGCAGCGCGATCGCCGTGCCGGACAGAAGATACAGCGCGCGAAGATGTGCCGTCGAAATGGTCATCATTGCTTACCCCCAAGGAAACTGGACCGGCAGCGGCGCAGCGCCGGCTGCCGCGGGCCGGCTAGGGGTGGCCAATGACGCATTGATGACAAAATGACCGAGTTGATATATTTTTGACCATGTTTACCGCAAAAGCATCGATTTCACTATACAACCCTCGCAATGTCATCAAATTGACCTTCCCGGGCGTCATTAGCTGCCGAATGATTCTCATGGCCCGTTCCCTGCTCTCCCTCCTGGCCGGGGGCGCGATGCTGCTCCCCGCCACGGCCCTTTCGTCCTCGCGGAAGCCGGGCGAGCCCATCGTCGAGCGAATCGTGATCGTCATGCGCCACGGCATCCGGGCGCCGCTCGCGAGCGAAGTGCCACAGGGCACGCGTATCGCGACGCCTTGGCCGCGCTGGCCGGTGGAGGAGAGCCGCCTCACGCCGCACGGCATCAGGGCGCTCGAGACGGTCGCCGCGGCCGATCGCCGACGCTTCATTGCCCTGGGCGTTCTGCCTCGCGGTTGCGCGGCGCCGGGCGCGATCCGCATCCGGACCAATGTCTCCGACCGGACGATCGCCAGCGGCGAGGCCTATGCGCGCGGGATTGCCCCTGGCTGCGGCCTGGCGGCGGAGCATCTGGAGGCGGGTGCGATCGATCCGATCTTCGAGCCGCTGCGCGCCGGCGCGACGCGTTTCGACGCCAATCGTGCGGTTGCCGAGATCGAACGGTTCACCGGCGGCATGCGGGCGCTGGCTGCGCGGCACGCCGATACGATCGCGTTGCTCGATCGCATCCTGGGATGTGCGCCGCGCGGCACGGGGTGCACGCCAGACGCGCCGGCACGCGTCAGCCCCTCGCCCGACGGCCGCGGGATCGAACTGCAGGGCCCCATTCGCGACACGTCCGGCATCGCGCAGGTGTTGCTGCTCCAATATGTCGAGGGGCTTCCTCTGCGGGATGTGGGCTGGGGCCGCGCCGACCCCGCGGCGCTCACCCGGATCGGCGCACTGCATGCCGCGCTGTTCGACGTCTTCACGCGATCGCCCTACATGGCCTCGCACCAGGCCGCCGTCCTCGGCCGGCACGTTATGGAGACGCTCGCCGACCCGAGGGGCCCGCGCATCGAAGTGCTGATGGGCCATGATACCAACGTCACTGCGCTGGGCGCTGTCCTGCGGACCAGCCTGCGCGCGCCGGGCTATGCGGTGGACGACGTGCCGCCCGGCGGCGCGATCCTGATCGAGCGACTGCGCGACCGGAAATCGGGACGACGATATGTCCGCCTCTCCTATCGCACCCAGTCACCACAGGCGCTGCGCAGCGGCAGCGCGGCCGCATCGATCAGACCGCTGACGATGGCGGGATGCACGCACCTCTGCCCGGCCGATCGCTTCACGCAACTGTTGCAGAGCCGCCTTGCCGAGTGATCGCGCGGCTCAGGCCGTCACCCATTCCGCGCGTGCCAATACCGCGTCATAGCCGTCGGGCGGCGGGCAATCGGCAACGACGAGGTCGACCGATCCGAAGTCGGCGACGGTAACCGTGCCATGTCGGCCGAACTTGGAGGCGTCGACTGCGATCAGCACGCTGCGCGCCCGCGACACCATCAGCCGGCAGACCCGCGCCTCGCCGGCGTGATAGGAAGTGAAGCCGTGATCGAGGTTCACGGCCTCGACCGAGATGATGGCGAGCGAGGGCGTGAACAGCGACAGGAAATCGGTCGCCGTCTGATCGAAACAGGCGCGATAATCATAGTCCATCTCGCCGCCGGCCAGGAGCACGCGGTTGCCATTGCGCCCACCGAGTTCGGTCGCCACGCCCACCGCATTGGTGACGACCGTCAGATCGCGATGATCGCGCAGGGCCTGCGCGACATAATGGCCAGTCGTGCTCGCATCGACATAGATCGTCTGCCCGTCTGCGACGAGCGGCGCGATGGCGCTGCCGATACGGCGTTTCGCGTCGGCATTGCGCTGGAGCCGCACGGCGAAGGATCCCTCGGTCTCCACGCGCGCCAGCCGCACCGTGCCGTGCGCGCGCGTCACTTGCCCGCCGGGCTCCAGCGCGCGGATCTCGCGCCGTATCGTCTCGTCCGACACGTCGAGCGCCTTCGAGAGCGCGGGCACGCTCCACACATCGCCCGCAGCCAGCAGTTCCAGCAGCCTTTGCTGCCGGCGAAAACGCTTGGTCATCATCATTCCGTGGTTGGGAAGCCGAGGGTCGGAGCATGGCAAGCTAACGTCCGCGGACAAATGGTCAACAATCGATCGGATTACGCGAGGATGTAATCAAGATCGGGCAATCGGCGGTCATGAAGAGCCCTAATATCGACCGCTGCACCTTCGTCGCCAGCGCCGGCGCCCTGGCTGCTGCATCCTCGGCACTTGCCGGATCCGTCCGCCCGCGCGGCACGCTCGCGGATGTCGAGCATGTCGTGATCCTGATGCAGGAGAACCGCTCCTTCGACCATTATTTCGGCACATTGCGAGGGGTGCGCGGATTCGCCGATCCGCGCCCGGCCATGACGCCTTCCGGCCGCAGCGTCTGGGAGCAGCGGCAGGACGACAAGGACGGCGGCGCGATCATCCGCCCCTTCCACCTCGATACGCGCGGCACCGCCGCCGGCTGCCTGCAGGGCCTGGATCACAGCTGGAAGGGAAGCCATGCCCGGTGGAAGAACTGGGACGTCTGGATGCCCGAGAAGGGCCCCTTCTCGATGGGCTATATGACGCGTGCCGACCTGCCCTATTATTATGCGCTCGCCGACCAGTTCACCATCGCCGACGCCTATCACTGCTCGGTCCATGGGCCGACCGGTCCCAATCGCCTCTATCACTGGACGGGTACCAGCGGCCTGACGGTCGGGCGCGACGGCGCGTTCATCGTCTCCAATGACGGCGTCGATCCGAACGAGACCGCCGACATGGGCCGCGACGATCCCAAGGCCCATGCCCTGGATTGGACGCCCTATACCGCCCGTCTCTCTGCCGCGGGCGTCCGGTGGAAGCTCTATCAGGAATATGACAATTACGGCGACAATCCCCTGGCGCTGTTCGCGCGCTATCGCGGGATCGGGAAGGACAGCGCCGAATATGCGGCGGCGCGCGCCTGGGCCGATGGCTCGACGCGCGCCAATGCCGGCACCTCGCGCGGGGAGCATCTGGTGCGCGCCTTCGCCGCCGATGTGGCCGCGGACCGCCTGCCGCAAGTGGCGTGGATCGTTGCACCCTTCCACATGTGCGAGCATCCGGACGCGCCACCGGCCTATGGCCAGGCGCTCAGCGCCCGGCTGATCGCCGCCCTCGCCGCCAATCCGCACGTCTGGGCCAAGACCGTCTTCATCCTCAACTATGACGAGAATGACGGCTTTTTCGACCATATGAGCCCACCGCTTCCCGCCACGCTGCCGGGCATGGGCGCGAGCACCGTCGCCCTGCATGGCGAGGAGTATCGCGGCGAGCCGGTCGGCCTGGGGCCGCGCGTGCCGATGCTGATCGCGTCGCCCTGGACGCGCGGCGGCTGGGTGAATTCCGAACTGGCCGATCACACCTCGGTCCTGCGCTTCCTCGAGCGCCGCTTCGGGGTGCAGGAGCCGAACATCAGCCCCTGGCGGCGCGCAGTGTGCAGCGACTTGCTGTCGATGTTCGATTTCGACCTGTCGCCCGCCGCGCGGCGGGACGTGGCGTGGTTCGCGGCCCTGCCGGCGGTGGACCGCTATGTCGCCGACAGCGATGCCGCCTGCCGCCAGGCGAAGCCGCTCGTCGCGGAAGCGCCGGCGCCCGCGTTGCAGGAACCCGGCACGCGCCCGGCACGCGCCCTGCCCTATGATCTCGAGGTGGAGCCGCGCTGGGAAGCGGGCCGCCTGCACCTGACCTTCCGCAACCGCGGCGCGCGCGCGGCCGTCTTCATCGTCGCCGGTGGCGCGGACGATGGCAGTCCGCGCCACTATACCGTGGGTGCGGGCCGGTCGCTTGCCGATTCCTGGGCGATCGAGACGCATGCACAACGCACGCTGAGCGTCACCGGCCCGAACGGCTTCCATCGCTCGATCATGATGGGCACGCGCTTCACCAGCCGTGCCGAGCGCGTCGGCGCGGCCACGCACCTTCATGTCGCGAACCGCGATGCGATGCCCGTCGAACTGCGCGTCACGTCGCGCCACGGGGCCCCGAAGGTCGACCGGCTTCGCCTTGCCCCCGGAGCGGCCGGGACAGTGCCGCTCGCCGCCGTGGAGGCGCATCGGTGGTACGACCTGCGCGTCGAGGCCGGCGACGGCACGGTTCACCGGCTCGCGGGACATTGGGAGACCGGCGCCCCAGGCATCAGCGAACCGGCGGGAGAACCGGCATGATGCGCGCGCTCGCATTGCTGGCGATCCTCGCCGGCGCGGGGGGAGCGCCCGCTCCGCGCGACGACCTGCGGCTCGATCAGATCCAGCTCATCGGCTCGCACAACAGCTATCGGCCCTATCCCTCGCCGCAGCTGCGCGCCCGGCTCGCGGCCAGCCCGGAATGGCCGGGCCTGGCCTATGGCCATCCGCCGCTGGAGGCGCAGCTTGCCCTTGGCCTGCGGCAGCTGGAACTGGACGTCGCGCCCGATCCCGCTGGCGGCGCCTATGCCGCGCCCTATGGCAACGCCGATGCGACGACCCGCCGGAGCATGGCCGCGCCGGGCGCCAAGGTGCTGCACATCGCCGGCATCGATACGGAGACGCACTGCCTCACGCTGCGCCTGTGCCTGGCCACCCTGCGGCACTGGTCGGACCGGCATCCGGGCCACGGCCCGGTCATGGTCCTGATCAATACGGGGGATGCCGGGGGCGCACGCTTCGATGCGACCAACCTCGCCGCGCTCGATGCGGATATCCTGGCGGAGATCGGGCGCGAGCGGCTCGTCACACCCGACGATGTGCGGGGCACGCTGCCGACGTTGCGCGCGGCCGTGGTGGCGCATCGCTGGCCCAGCCTGGCGCGCGCCGCCGGCCGTTTCCTGTTCGTGCTCGACGGCGGCAACGCGCATGAAGAAGCCTATCGCGCCGGCCACCCCTCTCTGCGCGGCCGGGCGATGTTCGGCTTCTATCCCGAGGAGGAGGCCGAGGCGGCCGTCTTCAACATCCAGGATCCGGTGCCGGAGAGCGGGCGCATCCGCCGGCTCGTGCGTGCGGGCTTCCTGGTCCGAACCCGCGCGGACATGGGCCTGAAGGAAGCGCGGGCCGCCGATCGCCGGCGGCTGGACACGGCCATCGCCTCGGGCGCGCAATGGATCAGCAGCGACCTGTACGAAGGCGCTTCGAACCCGGAGCGCCTCGTCTATCGCGCCGCGCTGCCGGGCGGCGCGCTGGTCCGCTGCAATCCCGTCACGGCGCGGTGTTGACGCGCCGGAATATCCGGAACATGCGCCGCTCGCCGCCAAGCGCGCGCAGTGCCAGCGAAACCAGTACGGCGCTTCCCGCGATACCGGCGTGAATCGCCCAGAATGTCGCGCTGGGCACGCGCTGGTACAACGCGCCCAGCGATCCGACCACCAGGTTGGCGAAGAAGCCGTGCAGGTAGAATATGCCGACCATCACCCCGGCGAGCCGCTGCGGCGTCGCGCCGGTGATGAGCGCCAGCCCCGCAGGCCAGACGAGCGCCAGGCCCAGGTCGAGCAGCAGCAGCACCGCCAGCGGCCCCACCATCGAGCGCAAACCCGTTCCGGCGACCAGGGCGAGCAACGCGTAGCCGAGCATGATCGCCGCGCATCCCATTGCCAGCCGGTCCCAGTCGCGCAGTGCGGCGAGGCGCTGCCATCGCATCGTCAGGACAACCATCAGCACGGTGAAGACGCCGTCGGCCGAGGCAAACCAGGCCGGCGGCACCGGTAGCCCCCAGACCGTCAGGCGAATTTCGTCCGAGACCCAGAGCAGGAAGATATTGGATACCTGCTCATAGGCACAGAAGGCGAGGATGACGACCAGGATGGCCCCGATCGCGGTCACGGGCCGGTACGGACGGTCCTCTACGGGCGCCGCCCGCACGCGCTCATGCCGCGGCGTGGCGGGAATGGTCAGGTAGACGCCCAGTCCCGCCAGCATGGCGACACCCGCCGCCCCGAAGGCATAGCCCCAGCCAAGGAACTGGGCGAGCAGCCCGCATATCAGCGGTCCCAGCATCACCCCGATATTGAGAAAGGCGAGATAGAGCGCAAATGCCCTGTCCCGCCGGCCGTCCGACGCCGGAAAGAGCTCGCCGACCTGCGCCGCGAGATTGCCCTTGAGCAGCCCCGTTCCCACGATGAGCAGCAGCAGCGCCGGCAGCAGCAGATATTCGCCGGTCAATGCCAGATGGCCGCAGGAGATGAACAGCGCGCCAGTCACGACCGCGGCGCGCCGGCCGACGAGGCGATCGCCCACCAGGCCGCCCAGCGGCAGCACGAAATAGGTCAGCGCCGCATACAGCCCATAGATGTGCGACCCGAAGGCGACGGGAGAAAGCGGCCCCCACAGAGACTCGAGCATCGCCCGCAGTCCCGCCATGCCCCAGGGCAGCCCGCCCCCCTCGGCCAGGACTTCCCGGACCAGATAGAGCGTCAGCAGCGCCTTCATGCCGTGGAGCGAGAAACGCTCCCACAATTCCGTTCCGGCCAGCCTGTAGAAGACAGGCCAGCTTGCAGGCTTTGCCTGCGAATTTCCCGCGATCCCCATGGGCCGCGCCTATGCGGAAGGAATATAACAAGCGCGGGTCGGCTCCGTGACAAGCGACGTAACCAACACCGCCGGCCGGTCTGCGCTGTCGGGAATGGCGCGCATCGCCGCTGCGTCGCCTATGCGTCGAGAACCCGCAGCGCCGCGACCAGATGGCCGGTCAATTCCGCCGTCGAGCAAGTGCCGCCCAGATCGCGCGTTCGTGTCTCCGGATTGGCAAGGACATGATCCACCGAATGCTGGAGATGCCGCGCGGCGGATCGCAGCGGGAGCACCCGATCGCGCCGGCCGCGCCAGTCGAGCAGCATCGCCGCGGAGAGAATGAGCGAGATCGGGTTGGCGACGCCCAGCCCCTGGATATCCGGTGCCGAGCCGTGCTGCGCCTGCGCGACGCAAATCCCGTCCCCGACATTGATCGCCCCGCCAAGCCCGAGCCCACCCGACAGCTCGGACGCTTCGTCGGACAGGATATCGCCGAACATGTTGGTGGTCACGATCACGTCGAACCGCTCGGGCGCGCGGATCAGCTGCGCCGCCGCCGCATCGACGATCATCTCGTCCAGCACCACGCCCGGAAAGGCGCGCGCGACATCGCGTACCTCGCGCAGGAACAGGCCGTCGCTCAACTTCAGGACATTGGCCTTGTGGATCGCGGTAACCCTGCGCCGCCGTTCCAGCGCCAGCGCGAAGGCGGCCTCGGCGACCCGGCGCGAGGCAGCCGCGGTGATCTTGCGCACGCTGAGCGCAGTGTCCGGATCGGGCATGAACTCGCCGGGCCCGGCATGCATGTTGCGATCGGCATAGAAGCCCTCGGTCGCTTCGCGGACGATGACCAGGTCCATGCGGTCGCCGAGCAGGCTCAACCCAGGCCGGCTTCGGGCCGGGCGGATATTGGCCCCCAATGCGAAGCGAGCGCGCAGCTCGCCCGAGGGGTTGATCCCGCCAGCCGGGCGCGGCGGGTATTCATAGTGCGACACCGGGCCAAGAATGACGCCGTCAACCGCCGGGATCCGCTCCAGCACCGCGTCCGGCAGGGTCGTGCCCGCACGCGCCAGCGCGGCCAGGCCGATCTCCATCTCCTCGATCTCGAGTCCGATCCCATGGGCGGCATCGGCGGCACGGAGCACCGTGAGCGTCGCCGCCATGATCTCGGGCCCGATGCCATCGCCGGGCAATGCCAGCAGTTTCATTCGGCGCCCCGGCGCGGGATGACGGACACCGGGGCGCCGATCGGCATCAGAACTTCACCTTCGCGCCGACGAAGAACGAGCGGCCGATGATGTCGTAGGTTGCCGAATCCGTGGTCAAGGGCTGGCCGCTGACGAAGGGTGGCGCCTTGTTGCCGATATTGGTGATGCCGCCGGTGAACTGGAAACGATCGCTGACGTTCACGGTGAAGTCCGCGTCGAAATAGCTGTAGGCGGGCACGCCGGGGGTGGTTGCAGCGGGGTTCACCACCTTGTCCTGGTGGATCATCTTGTCGATGAAGCGCCAGCGCCCCGTGATCGTGAAGGCGCCGCTGGTATAGCCGAGCGACGTATTCGTTTTCCAGCGCGGGTGCGCGATCTGCGGGCTCACTGCGTTGTTGCCGATGCTGCCGACATAGTCGAGCACGGGCGATCCGGGCAGCGACGAGACCTTGAACGAGCGGGTATAGGTGACGACGCTGTTGAGCCGCATCGTGCCGGCATCCTCGCCCAGGCCTATGCCGGCGAGATCGAAGCCCCAGTCGAACTGCACGTCGATGCCGTCGGTCTTGTAGGTGGCAAGGTTGAGCGCGCCTTCGCGGCCGAACGAGATCGCGCCCGAACGCGGATCGCGCGTGATCTGCTGGCAGAAGATGTTGTTGACCGAGTAGCTCGGGTTGCTCAACCCGTCGAAGTTGAAGCAGCGCGGCAGGATCTGCGTGAGCGAGACCGTGCCGATCGCGTCGCGCAGCTTGATGTTGTAATAGTCGATCGACAGGTTGAGCGTGCGGAACATCGGGCTGTTGAAGCGTGGGCTCCACACCGTGCCGATGGTGAAGCTGTCGGCCTTTTCGGGCGTCAGGTTCGGGTTGCCGCCGGTGCTGCCAAAGGCGGTGTCGTTGACATAGGTGAAGGTCGGATAGATCGCCGCCGGCACGCCCTGGGCGATGCAGAGGCCCTGGATCTGCGCGGCGTTCGCGCCCGAACGAAAGGCGCTGCGGCTGTCGCACGGATCGCCGGCGCCGGGCACTGCGCCGATGTTGATGCTGCCTGTCGCGGTCGGGGCGTAAAGCTCGCCCAGGCTGGGCGCGCGGATCGAGCGCTGATAGCCGCCGCGGATCAGCAGCTGCTCGAACGGCCGCCAGGCCGCATCGGCCTTATAGGCATCGACCGAGCCGAAGCCCGAATAATTGGCGCGGCGATAGCCCAGGTTGAAGCTGAGGCTGTTGAACAGAAACACGTCCTTGAGCACCGGGATCTCGAGCTCGCCGAACACTTCCTTGACCTTCTGGCTGCCGCCGGTCGGCACGATATTGTCGAACGACGGCGTGTCGCCGAGGATCAGCGCATTGTCCGGCCTGAAGTTGAAGCTGTTGTTGCGATAGGCTGCGCCGAGCGCGAAGCTCAGGTCCCCTCCCGGCAGCTTGAAGATCGGGCCGCTGATCGTGCCTTCGATCACCTGCTGGCGCGTCGTGTTGATGTTGACGTTGTCGCGCGTGACGAACTGCTCGCAGCCCGGGCTGAACGGATTGTTGCCGAACGGATTCCACGCATAGCCGATGCAGCTGCCGGCCGATCCGGTGAAGTTGGCCGTTCCGTTGAGCACCGCCGCGATATTGGCCCGGCTGGTGTCGTTATACTGGATGTTGGTGAAATGGGTCTGGCCGATCGAGCCATAGACATCGAAGTCGAGCGCAGTGCCGGGGATCCTTCCGCGCAGGCCGATCACGCCCTGATAGACGTCATATTCGAAGGTCTGCGAGCGCGGGCCCGACGCGGTGAGCAGCTTGGTGACCGACAGCGCACGGGTGAGCGCGGTCGGGTCGCCGGGCACCGCCGGCCGCGACGCGAGCAACGCCTGCAATGCGGGATTGCCGGTAACCCAGGGGCTGTTCAGCGGCACCACCAGATATTTGCCCGGCCCGGTCGAGCCCGCCGAAGTGCTGTCGAGCGCGCTCGAATGCATGAAGTTGAAGGTGCCATAGGCGGTGATCCGGTCCGCCACTTCATAGTCGAGCTTGGTGAGGACGTTGTACTTCTTCAGCGGCACCTGGATCGAGAAATAATTGCCGAGCGCAACCGCGACCTGCCGGCAATTGCTGGTAATGCCGAGGCCGAGCGGCGCGGTGGCCAGGCCGCGATAATTCTGCACGCAGTTGGTGCCGGCGCTGGTGGTGAAGATCGTGCCGTCGGTGTTGAAGCCGATCGCCCCGTTATACTGGCCGGAGCCGCTGATCGGCGTGGTTCCCGGATAGGTGGCGAGCAGCGCGTTGACCGCGGCCACCGTAGGCTGCGAACCGAACAGGCCGTTCTCGACCAGCCCCTCGGGCGGACGCGCCAGCAGGCGGATGTTGCGGAAGAAGGGCCGTGCATCGCCGCCGATGCGATCGCGCTCGGCATATTCGAACGCGACGATCGCACTGCCGCGATCATCGGCGAAGTCGTGGCCGGCAAGCAGAGTCAGCTGCGTATTCGCGCCGTCCCCTTCGAGCGTGCCGCCGCGCCGGGCGCCGAGCTCGATGCCGTTGTAGCGGCGGCGCAGCTTGAAGTTGACCACGCCCGCGATCGCATCGGAACCATAGGTGGCCGAGGCGCCGCCGGTGATCACCTCGACATTCTCGATCATCACCATCGGGATCGTGTTGAGGTCGATCGAGCCGTTCGGGTTCGACGCGATCAGGCGGCGGCCGTCGACAAGGACCAGCGAGCGATTGGGGCCGAGGCCGCGCAGGTCGCTATAGGCCTGGCCACCCTGGAAGCCGGTGCGGGCCTGCACGTCCCCCACCTGCGCCAGACCCTGCGCCGCGGCGAACTGCGGCATCTGGCCGATCGCGCGATCGAGCGTGGGCTGGCCGGCACCGGCGAGGGATTCGGAACCGATGGTGACGATCGGCGTGTTTGACTGATAATCGCGCCGTGCGATGCGCGAGCCGGTGACGATGATCTGCCCCTGCTCGGCGGGGGTGGTTTCCTGCGGCGCGGAGTCAACGGTGGCGGGTTCCGCAGAATCCTGCGCCCATGCCGGCGTCGCCGCCAGCATGCCGAACAACGCAATCGCACCGAGGCTCGTGAATCCAGAATAAGCGCGCATACCGCGCCCGCGCAGGCTGCCCATGATATCCCCTCCTATTTATCGGTCTGCTTCGTGCGTCCGAATTTTATCGGGCCATTGGCGGCCCGTTATTGCGGGTCTGTCACGGCTTTGCTTTCACCAACCTGTCATCGCTCGGCATCATGCGCGGCCGCCCGCTGCCGCCTTGCCAGCGCCGTCGCGAGTGCCGGCCCGACCAGCATCACCAGCCCGAAGCGCGCGGTCTGCGCAGCCATGACGAAGGCCGTATCGACGGGCAGGCTGTTGGCGATGACCGCGACGGACTCCAGGCCGCCGGGGCTGGCGGCAAGCCAGGCAGTCAGCGGATCGATGCCGAGTGCGACGTTCATCACCCCCGCCAGCGCGCCGCAGAACGCCACCAGCACGAGCGCGGCCAGAAGGATGCGCGGCAGCATCCGTGCCGCCGTTCCGCGCGCCTCGCCGGTGAAGCTCAAGCCGATCCGCCAGCCGGTGACCGCGAAGCTGCAGACCAGCAGCGGCGCGGGCACGCGTATCGCCGGGGCACCGGCGAGCATCACGGCCACGCCCAGCGCCATGGTGATCATCAGCGTTCCGGAGCGCCAGCGCATCAGCGCCGCGAGCCCCATCCCGGCAGCGGCGACGACGGGCATGAACCACCAGGCCATCCCGGCCGTCGCGACATTCGCATGCACCGCCTGCGGCTGGGCCCCCACCAGCAGCGACAACGCGCTCGCCGCCAGCGTGACCGTCACCACCCGCGTATAGACCATCACCGCCACCAGCCGGGCATCGGCGCCATTGGCTTCGGCCAGCAGCACCATTGCCGCAGCACCCCCGGGCATCGAGCCCCAGATCGCGACGGTGCCGGGCACGACGCGCCAGCGGCTGAGCAGATAGCCGAGCAAGCCGCTGGCACCCACGGTCGCCAGGGTGAGCGCAGTGAAGAGGAGCCAGTGCCGCAACACGACCGGCCCGAGCGCGCCGGCCATGTTGCCGGCGATCAGGCAGCCGATCAC
>JAAGWI010030779.1:46132-68482 GCA_012274505.1 Galium porrigens var. tenue
CGATCACCGCCTGGGCGCCGACGAACAGCCAGCGGGATACCGACAGGTCCCAGCCCCGTGCGGCGACGGCGATCCCGGCGAACATCGGCCCGAGCAGCAGCGCAGCGGGCGCACGCAGCAATTCCAGCAGACCGGTCAGGGTGACGGACAGCAGGACCAGCGCCGCCCATTGCCGGAAACGCGCGGCCCGCGCCGGCTCAGCCACCGGCCGCGACGAAGGGGAACGCGCCGGTGAGGATCGCCGCCAGGCCGAACACCAGGCACGAGCCGAGTGCCCATTTGAGCGTGAAGCGCTGATGCTCGCCGAACTCGATGCCGACCGAGCTGACCAGCAGATAGGTGGAGGCGACCAGCGGGCTCAGCAGATGGACCTGCTGGCCGACCAGCGCCGCCCGGCCGATCTCGGCGTTGGACAGGCCATAGGCCTCGCCGGCCTCAGCCAGGATCGGCAGCATGCCGTAGTAGAAGGCGTCGTTCGAGATGAAGAAGGTGAAGGGTGCGCTGATCGCCGCAGTGATCGGCGCGAGATAGGCGCCCAGCGACGGCGGGATCGCGTGAGTGACCGTGGCGGCCATCGCATCGACCATGTGCGTGCCCGACAGGATGCCGGTGAAGATGCCCGCACCGAACACCAGCCCGCCCACCGCCAGCGCATTGGGCGCATGCGCGGCGAGCCGCTCGCGCTGCTGCGAGAGATTGGGGAAGTTGACGCCCATCGCCACCGCAAAGGCCAGCATGAACAGGACGGGCAGCGGCATCGCGCCGAGCACGAGCGCAACCAGCAGCCCGCCCGTCAGCATCAGGTTGAACCAGAAGAAGCGCGGGCGCCGCGCCTCGAGATGGCTGTGCCGGTCCTCGGCCAGTATCTCGGCCGCGCTCGCATCGTCGTCGATCGCATCGGCGGGGAGCGCCGCCAGCCGGGCACGCTCCTTGAGGCCGAAGCGATAGGCGACGAAGATCACCCATATCGCCGTCGCCGCCATTGCGGGAACCAGCGGCAGGAACACCGTCGCGGCGTCGAGCTTGAGCACCGTGATGACGCGCGCCGTCGGTCCGCCCCAGGGCAGGATGTTCATCACCCCGCCCGCCATGATGACGACGCAGGCGAGCATCCGCACGTCCATCTTCATGTGGCGGTAGAGCGGCAGCAAGGCGCCGGTGGTGATCATGTAGGTGGTCGCGCCGTCGCCATCGAGCGAGACGATCAGTGCGAGCAGCGCGGTGCCGACCATGATCCGCACGGGATCGCCATGCACTGCCTTGACGATCGCGCGGATCATCGGATCGAACACGCCGACATCGATCATCAGGCCGAAGAACAGGATCGCGAAGACGAGCATCACCCCGGTCGGCGCGAGATCGCGGACGCCGTCCATCATCATCTTGCCGAAGCCGGTGTCGAAGCCGCCGAGCAGCGCAGAAGCCAGCAGCGCGAAGACGAGCGGCACCAGGATCAGCGCCACCAGCGCCGACAGCCGCTTCGTCATGATCAGCACCATGAACGTGGCGACCATCGCAAACGCCAGAATCGACAGCATATTCGCCCGCTTCCTTCCGTCGCCCTCAGCGCGGCTTTCCCCGCGTCCGGTGCGCATCCTCCGCCGGCCCACTCGGGCCGGCCCTCCTCTCTGCAGCTCTAAACCGCCAACCTGTCACCAAGCTTTCAGGCCAGGGGGAAGCGTATCGCGACGCGCAGGCCGGCCCCGTTCGCGCCATCCTCGAGCCGCAGTTCGGCACCGATCGCCTCGGCCAGCGAGAGCGCGATCGACAGGCCCAGGCCACTGCCCTCGCTGCGCGCGTCGCGGGGCAGCTGCGCGAAGCGCGTGAACACCCGCTCGCGCTCCGAATGCGGAATGCCGGGGCCGTCGTCCTCGATCAGGATCAGGGGGCCGTCGACGACGGCGACGCGCACGACCTCGCCCGCGCTGCCATGACGTATGGCGTTGTCGATCAGGTTGGACAGCAATTCGACCGCCAGCGCCGGCACGGTGCGCACGAGCGCCTCGGAGCCAGGCATCACGATCAGCGAAACCCCGGCGCGCAGGGCATTGTCGCGCTGCTCGGCCACCACGGCGGCCACGATGTCGCGCAAATCGACCGCCTCCGCCGGAATGCCGCCGCGCGTTGCATTGTCGGCCCTGGCCAGCGCGAGCAGCTGGCTGATCAGATGGTTGAGCCGGATCGTGCCGCGCTCGATATCGTCGAGCGACTGCGCCGCTTCCGGGCTGCCGGGTGCGGCGTCGCGCAGCACCGCGACATGCGTGCGCAGGATCGACAGCGGCGTGCGCATCTGGTGCGAAGCATCGCCGGTGAACTGGCGCATCGCGGCCATCGCGCCGCCCAGCCGCCCCAGCATCGCGTTGAACGCCTTCACCAGGTTGCGCAGTTCCATCGGCACGGCCCGGAGCGGCAGCGGCGTCAAATCGGTCGCGACGCGATGATCGAGCTCCGCCTGGATCCGCGTCACCGGCCGCAATCCCCAGCGCACCGCGAACGGCAGCAGCAGCACCGCCAGCAGAATCAGCGCGGCCTCGAGCACGAACAGCCCGGTCAGCAAGCGATCGGTATCCGCCTTGCGGGCATCGAGCGTCTCGGCGACTTCGATCAGCACCGGCGCATCGAGCCCGGGAAGCCGGCGGGTCTTGGCGACGATGCGAATGTCGCGGTTCAGATAGCGGGCATCGCCGAACGCGGTGTCATCCTCGCTCCCTCCCGGCGATATCTGCGGCAGGTCGCCATAGCCGGTCAGCGCGCGGCCCTGATACCGGATCGTGTAATAGACATTGTCGCGCGCCGCATTCTCCAGCATCCCGAAGATCGCCGGCGACAGGTCGAGCGCGATCTCGCCTTCCTCGATCGTCAGCGAATCGGCGATCCCGCGCGCCGCTGCCTCGAGGATACGGTCGTTCACCGCAGTGACGGTGGCCCGGATCATCAGCCCGCCGCCCAGGCCGAGCGCGACCGCGAGCGCGATCATCGGCAACCCCACGCCCATCAGCAGCCGCGCGGTCAGCGAGCGAGTTGCGCCCGCGGATTTCGTCATGCGGGGTCGAGCAGATAGCCGAGGCCGCGCATGGTGCGGATTTCGGGGCCGCCGGGTTCGAGCTTGCGGCGCAGGCGCGCGATATAGACCTCGACCGCGTTCGGCGCGACCGGCTCGTCATAGCCGAATATCTCGGCGGCGAGCCTCTCCTTCGACACCAGCTTGCCGCGCCGGGCGGCCAGCCGCTCCAGCACCGCCCATTCGCGACGGCGCAGCGCCAGCCCGGTGCCGTTGAGCGTCGCCGTCGCCCGCGCCGGATCGATCTCCAGCGCACCGATCCTGATGACCGGAGAAGCCTCCCCCGCCGCCCGGCGCAGCAGCGCCCGGATCCGTGCTTCCATCTCGTCCGGATCAAAGGGCTTCATGAGATAGTCGTCGGCGCCATGATCCAGGCCGGTGATCCGATCGGCAACTGCATCGCGTGCGCTGAGCACGAGCACCGGCGTCTTCGAACCCGCCTTGCGCAGCCGGCGCAGAACTTCGATCCCGTCGATGTCCGGCAATCCCAGATCGAGCACGATCAGCGCATAGGGCTCATCCATCGCCGATGCGAACGCCTCTTCGCCGCACTCCACGACGTCCACCGCGTAATTCTTGCTGCGCAGCATGGCGGAAACGCCACGCGCCAGAGCGGGATCGTCCTCGACGAGAAGGATACGGGCCATGTCTTCCAATGTGAGCCATTGACACGGACCAAGTCCAGAGGATGATTTGGGCGATGCGCGGACTGGTTCTTTTCGGCTGCCTGCTGCTGGCCGGTTGCGGCGCGCTCAACCCGTGGCACGACGAGCACGCGGAGATCGCGCGCGCGGCGGCCAGCGAGCAACGCCTGGTGATATGGTCGTCCACCGATCGGCCGCTCGTCGCTGGATTACTCGCCGATTTCCAGCGCCTCTATCCGGACATCCGCATCGACTATCGCGAGATGAACGCGCTTCCGGTCCACCGCCTGGTCGAGCAGCGGATGCGCAGCGGCGAAGAGATGCCCGATTTCCTGTGGACCTCGGCGATGGATCTGCAGATCAAGCTGGTCAACGACGGCTATGCGCTGCGCTACGCTTCACCCGAGCGTCCCGCCCTTCCCGACTGGGCGAACTGGAAGAACGAGGCCTGGGGCATCACCGCCGAGCCCATCGTGATGGTGTATAATCGCAAGCTGCTCGCTCCGGCCCGCGCCCCGGCCAGCCATGCCGACCTGCTGCGCCTGCTCGAATCGGGCGCGCCCGACTTGCGCGGCCGGATCGCGACCTATGACGTGGCGGATTCCGCCGTCGGCTATCTCTATCTTTCCCAGGACGAATCGGCGAGCCGGGTCGCCTGGCCGCTGGTCCGCGCGCTTGGCGCCAACGGCGTTCGGCTGTTCTCGACCAGCGAGGCGATCATCAACGACGTGTCAGAGGGGCGCTCGGTGATCGGCTACAATGTCATCGGCTCCTATGCGATCGCCGAGATGAAGCGGAATCCCAACCTCGCGGTGGTATTGCCCAGCGACTATACGCTGCTGATGTCGCGGATCGCCGTGATCCCGGCCAAGGCCGCCCATCCCAACATCGCGCGGCTGTTCCTCGACTATCTGCTTTCGAGACGCGGCCAGGCGCATCTGGTCGCGCACTCAATGCCGTCGGTGCTGCGCGACATGGCCGTTCCCGCCTCGCTGCGCACGCCCGAGCAATTGCGGCGCGCCATCCCCGTCAGCCCCGCCCTGCTCGTCGTACAGGACCGGCTGATGCGCGAACGCTTCCTCGCCGACTGGAACCGGCTGATCCATGCCGGCGGACCCGCGAAGCGTCCATAGCGGCCGCACGCGATCCGGCCTTCGCGACAGCTGGATGAAAGCCGGCTTCCCTAGAAGCCGTTCCCATCATGCCCCTGACATGCGGCCAAGAACGGATCGCGTGCTGGGCGTGCGGAGAAGGAGTGGATCATTTGGAGAGATCAGACGGGAGTACCGCCCGGATCGCCGGCGTGCGACAAGTGGACGCCGAGGTGGTTCGCCATATGCGTGCGGAGATCGAAGGCGAGACGGACGAAGTGCTCACCCGGCAATTCGGCATCAGCTACAACACCTGGTGCAAGGTCCGTTCCGGCAATCCCATCCGCCGCTCGGTGGCGGATCGGCTCGAAGCCCGCATTCGGCCGCGCTGCCGAGTGGGCTGAAGGAGTCGGGCCGGGCGCGATCACAGCCACCACGGAAGCGTCGGGCCGGGAGGCACCGGCGATGCCCCTCCCGGCCCTGTCGCCTCACCGGATGACAGCTTCGTCGATCTTCTTCCCCTTGAGATCGAACGCGGCCATGCTCACGCGTCGGCCGTCGACCTTGAACTTCACATAGCTGAACTGGGCCAGCGCGCGCTTGGTGACGCCGGGAATCGGCCAGTCGACCTTCTCCAGCGATGCGCCCGCGCTTCCCGCCACGAAATAGTGAACGCCCTTGTTCTCGTGGCGCTGGTAATTGTGTTCGTGGCCGTTGAGGACGATCGCACCATATTGCTCGAACAGCGGCACCCATTCCTTCTGGATGCGGAAGGAACGGTCGCGGCGCTTATAGGCGGTCGCCGTGAATGCCGGCAGATGGAAGGCCACGAAGACATTCTCCGCACCCTTGTTGGCTTCCAGCTCCTGCTTCAGCCAGGTCATCTGCTCCTGCCAGAGCGCCTCCTGCTCGGCGTCGGTCGATTTGCCAGCCTGGGGCAGACGAATGCGATCATATTCGCTGTCGAGCACGATGAAATGCGAACGCCCCCAGTCAAAGGAATAATATGTCTTCGGCTGGTTGAATAGTTCATGCACGAGCGGCGCATTGGCTTCGTGATTCCCATAGACGAGAGCAAGATTCGTCTTGCGGAACAGCGGGGCACCGATCCGGAAGAAATCGAACCACTGCTGCTGGTCGGAACCGGTCTGCACCGCATCGCCGAGATGCATCACGAAGTCCGGATTCTCGCGTGACATCGCGGCGATGACCTGGCTGTGCACATCGTCGCCGATGGTCTTGTCCTGCTGCTCGATGGTGTTGACGACGGCGCCGTTGCGGGATTCGGCATAGATCAGGAACTCGAACGGCTGGGATTCCCGGGGCGAGGTCTTGAACGTCCCGCCGCCGACCGATCCGGCCTTGTAGCTGTAGGTCGTGCCCGGCTTGAGATGGCTGAACGTCGTCATATGAACCTGGAGCGGAAAATTCGTCTGCACTTCCTGCCCCTGACGCACGGTCACGTCGGGGCCCCTCTCGATCCAGCTCACGGTTACGGAACCGGATTTGGAATCGAGCATGACGGGTGAGGTCACGAATGGCCCGGCAGTGTCGCCGTCACGTTCTTGCGCGGCGGCGGCGGGAGCCAGCACGAGCAGCATCGGCACGCCAAGGTGACGCCATATGTTCTTCACGGATCATACTCCTGATATAGTTGAATTTACTTGGATATTCGGCGACCTATGCCGGCCGGCATCAGAATTTGAAGCGAACGCCGCCTTCGTAGCGCTGGCCGTAGCGGGCGAATTCGATCGTCCGCGATGCGTCCCCGGCATAGCGCCGCAGGGGCGTGTTCAGGATGTTGGCGACGTTGAAATAGACTTCGAGATTGTCGTCGAGCGCGTAGCGGCTCGAGAAATCGAGCTGGCGATCGGTCGCGAAACGGATGTCGCCGCCATCGACCGGGGCATTGATCGAGTCGATCCACGGCGAGCGATACTGATAGTTCAGCCGCAGCGACAATCCGTCCATCTCGTAATAGCCGCCGATATTGTAGACGAGCCTGGACGCACCCGGGAATTGCAGTTGCCGGCCGGCCGGCGTCGTCGCCTTGCCCCGGTTGAGCGTGAAGTTCGCCTGCACGCCGAAGCCCCCCAGCCAACGCGGCAGGTTGAGCTGCTCCGCATAGGGAAGAAGCTGTTG
Organism: Galium porrigens var. tenue; assembly: GCA_012274505.1. Taxonomy (NCBI): domain Eukaryota; kingdom Viridiplantae; phylum Streptophyta; class Magnoliopsida; order Gentianales; family Rubiaceae; genus Galium; species Galium porrigens. Next base: position 53,071 of record JAAGWI010030779.1, read on the forward strand.
CTGGAACGTGCCTTCGATGCCGTACAGTTCGCCGCTGCCGCCGTTCAGCGTGGTCGAATAGGCATATCCGGATCGGTCGATGCCGCCGGTGTTCAGCACCGTGCTGTTGAAGATGCCGGTCGAAGAGAACAGCACGTCTTCCAGCTTCTTGTAGAAGGCGCCGACGCTGATGAAGCCCTGCGGCCGGGTGTACCATTCGAAATAGAGGTCGACGCCTTTCGCACGCTCGGGCTTGGCCTGCGGATTGCCGCCGGAGACAGTGAGGCCGGTGTCGTTATACGTGTAGTTCGGACGCAACACCGTATAGTCCGGGCGCGCCGCGCCGGTGGTCAGCGACAGCCGCAGGACCTTGGTCGCATCGAGGTCCAGGTTGACGTGCATGCTGGGGAAGACCAGCGTTCGATTGCTGCCCACTTCCACCGGCACCGAGGCACCGGCCAGGGTGACGAACGCCTGCCCCGTGTTGCGGAGATTCTCGACTCGCGCGCCGGCCACGACATTGCCCCAGTCGAAGCTGGTCTTGAGCATCGCATAGCCGGCAATGGCCTCTTCCGAGACCCGATAATAGTTCGCCGTGGTCGGGACGTAGCCGGCGATTCCCTGGGCCTGGCGCAGATCGGCCATCAGCGTGTCGAGATTGAAGTGATTCAATCGATAGCCGACCGGCAGTTCGCCGGCAGGTGTGCGGGAGGTGAGCACCGAAGCATAGTCGGCCGGAATTCCGGCCGAGGCATATTGGGCGGCTGTGGAAAGCCGCAGCGTGCTCTCGCGCGCGGTCTTGGTACGGCGATCATATTGCCCGCCCAATGTGAACACGCTGTCCTGCCCGAACAGAGTCAGGCTGCGCGAAATTGCGAACTTGCCGGTATAGGCGTCGGTGACATCCTTCGCCCTCAGGCTCGACAGGCCGGTCAGCGCCAAGGGGAAATCCGCCACGTTCGTGACCGCGCCACCCTGCGAAAGGGCGCCGTCGCTAGCCCGCAAGGTACGATACAGGGCAACGCGCGTCAGGCTGGGGTTGGCATAGTCATATGCCAGGGTGATGCGATTGGGCGCGCCCACGCCGCCGGTACCGAAGGCCGGGCTGGCATAGGTCATGGTATTGGGGATGCTGCGATCGTTGAGCGCACGCGTGTAGTTTGCCCGCCATTGCGCGGTCCAGCCGCCAAAGGCGTGCTCGCCGCCAATCGTGTTCGTACTGATGCTCTGCAGGAAATCCTTATACGAAATGCCGACCGTCAGCGGGATTCCGTAGACGGTCCCGCTCCGCGGCGTGTTGCCCGCGCAGACATCGGCATAGCCGGTAGTTCCGGTCGCGGGCCCGGCGACGGGGCCGCATGCCGCAGCGCTCGATGACAGCAACCCCTGCTGATCGGCCATGCTGAATACGAAACGGTCGCGTGCCTCGGTCTCGGTAAGGGCGGTATAGACGACGGAAGCGAACAGGCGGTGCTGGGCGTTGATGCGCCAGTCGATGCGGCCGCTGCCCGAATAATTCTTGTTCGTGAAGCGGTAGAACTTGTTGGTCGCGCTGGTTGCCCAATAGCGATCCGCGGCGCCGGGCCGCTTGTCGCGTGCCACCGAGGCCCAGGCATTCTCGAAATTATCGACCACGAAATCGCGACGGAAATAGGTGCCGGAGAGCACCAGGGCGATCTCGCCCGCGCCCGTCTGGAAGCGATCGGACCATGTCAGCGCGGTATCGAGCTCGCCCTTGCGGCCGAGGCTCTGGATGCCGCCGCCAAGCTTGCCGGTAAGTTGAAAGCCGGGAAAGTCGAAGCCCGATCGCGTGATGATGTCGATATTGCCCGCGACCGTCTCGCCGGTCATGTCGGGCGTCACTGCCTTGCGCACGACCACCTGCTGGGCAATCGCCGCGGGGATGGTATCGAACAAGGTCTGACGGCCGGCGGGGCTGATCACGGTGACGCCGTCGAACGACACGGTCGTCCAGCTGGCCGGCGCGCCGCGCAGGTTCAGGTAGCGCGCGCGGCCCTGGTCGCGCTGGATGGCGACGCCCGGCAGGCGGCCCACCGCTTGCGCCATGTTCTGATCCGGCAGGCGGCCCACCGCGTCCGCGGCGACGACGCTGACAAGCGAGTCCGAAGCGCGCTGCCGGGCCAGTGCCGCCGCCTGCGATTCGGCGATGGGTCGATCCCCGTTGACGACGATCTCCGGCTCATCCTGCGCGGCCTCCGTGCCCTGCGTCACGTCATGTGAGCTCGGGGCCTTTCCCTCCTTCAACACGATCACGCTGCCATTGGCCGATGCGATGACCAGCCCGCTGCCCTCGATCAGCCGATCGAGCGCGACGCGCACGTCCATCTGCCCCTGTATCGGCTTGCTGCGACGGCCCCTGGTCACTGCGTCCGGCGCGATGATCTGCAGATTGGCTTGATGGCCGAAGCTGGTGATCGCCGCGCTCAGCGACTGGGCCGGCAAGTTGAAATTCCGCGTCTGCGCGGCTGCGGGCGTGGCGACGACGAGCGCGACCAGGCCGGCGCCGAGCGCCAGCCGAGACTTCGATGTCATGAAATGTCCCCTTCAAGCCGGCGGCATGCCGGCCACATCGGGAAGAGGTGCATTCGGACCGGCTTCCGCCATCCAGGCCGAAAAAAAGCCGGCTAGTTCTTCCGGCGGATCAGAATGCCGTGATCGGTTTCCACGGCGTCGAGATCAAGGCTAAGTGCAGCATCGCGCGCGAAACCGAGCGCGTTGTTGATCGAATAGGTGCCCGAGACGCGCAGCGCAGCCACCTGGGCGTCGCCCAGTTCGATCCGTACGTCGGAATAGCGGCGAAACTGCGCGGCCGCCTCGCCCAGCGACAGGCCATCCATGTCGATGAGCCCGCCGGTCCACGCAGTCGCCTGGTCCAGCCGCTCGGACGGCAAGCTGGTTTCGCTGACGGTTCCGTCACCGGCAATGCCGGCCATTTGTCCGGCGATCAGGCGCGTGATCTGCCCCTGCCCCTTCCCGCCCAGTTCGACAATGCCCTCGGCCACCACCACCCGCGTGCGGTCTTCGCCGAGCCGCCACACCGAGAAGCGCGTGCCAACGGCGCGGACCGTCACGTCGCCCGCCGTGACGATGAAGGGCCGTGCCGGATCCTTGACGACGTCGAATTGCGCCTCCCCGTTCAGCAAGGCGACGCGCCGCGCCTCACGATCGAAATCCAGTTCGACTTGCGTGGCGGTGTTGAGCACCATCGACGAGCCGTCGGCGAGGGGATAGCGCTGGATCACGCCCCTCGCCGTCGCGACGCGCTTGCCGCGCTGCCGGACGGAATAGGTCACGCCCATGCCGATTGCCGCGATCGCAACCGCGCTGCCGCCAATCATGACATGCCGGCGGCTGATCCCCCGTGGAGGCGGCAACAATGGGGCACGGCGTTCAGGATCGAAATCCGGCCCCAGTGCGACGGCACGGTCCAGATGCAGGCTGGCCGCCATGGCGCGAGCGAAAGCACCCGCATGCCGCGAATCCGCCCCGATCCACGCGTCCAGTGCCGCTTGATCCCGCTCGTCGAGTTCCGCCCTGTCAATCTTCGCCGCCCAGGCGAAGGCGATTTCGTCAATGGCGTTTGGAGGAAGGGCCACCGACGATCCGACTCCTTTGCGGCTTGTCGATACGATCATCCCGCAATGATGCCGTCATTCGCCGATTTCCGCCACGACCAATCGCATCGGCGAGCGCCATCATCGCCTTGCCCATGTGCTTTTCGACTGTATTTTCCGAGATTTCCATCACTTCGGCCACTTCGCGCTGCGACAATCCCCGTAGCTTGCGCAGCACGAAGACCTGCCGGCATTTCGGCGGCAGGTCTTCGATCAAGCGAGCGAGCCGGCTCAATTCCTGCCGATCCGCCGCGATCGCCTCCGGCCCGGGGCGTTCACAGGGCACCTGCAGGCTCTCGGTCTCCACAAACCGGTCGATCTCGATGACTCGATCCCTGCGCATGCTCTTGAGCAGCACCGATTTGGCGACGACGAACAGATAGCTGCGCGGGTTGAGGATATGATCGACGCCGGCGAGCCCACTCAGGATCGCATAGCTTTCCTGCACCACGTCATCGATGTCCGGATAGGCCAGCCGAGTGCCCAGCCAGCGCCGCAGCTCGGGCTCATGGGGAAACACCTCCCGAGCCAGCCAGGCAACGCGTGCGATGGAAAGAGCGGGCATGCGCGCCGCCTAATTGCCGCATGTGACATGCCGGCGACAGCGCGGCATGGGCACGGAGCATTTGCCGGCGGAAGTCGAGCCCCTTTGCGACGGAGGGATTCTGCCGAATGCAAGCCGTCGCCCAGGCGCAGCCAAAACGATGCGTGGTCAGCTGACGGTAAGGATGCGCCGGGCCTTGCGCCCGCTATTGTTGGCGTCGGCGAGCAGCAGCGTCACCGTCGTGCCGGACGCCGCCGTCGCCGCCAGGGTAATCGTCGCCTGCGCACCGGCGATCGCGATATCGGCGATCTCGGCGGGGCGTGCACCGGCTTCGGCCAGATTGGTGCCGTCGCTGGAGCTCAGTACGACCGTCGCTCCGGCGGCCGCGGCAGCGCCGCCGTCCAGCGTGAAGTGCGGCTCGACGCTCACCACGACAGTCAGCGGAACCGCGCCGCCCACCGGGCCGACTTGGAGCGTGATCGTCAAATCGGCGGTAGCCTCGGGCGGCTGGTCGGCCGGCAGCGTGACCTTGAGCGCGCCGCCATCGCCGAGGAATGCGATCACCTCGGCATCGCTCGCCGCAGCTGCCGGCACGATGTCCGGCGTCAAGGGCGGCGTGCCGGCGAAAGCGGAGGTCGGCGCACCGGGCGTGATCGCGGACGGCACCAGCAGGAACAGAATCGCTCCCGGCTTGGCGCTGGCGACGATCGGATCGCGGTGGCTGTAGGTCTCCGTATTGGGCGTGTGCGGCGCGCGCAGCGACAGCGTGTTGCCGATACGCAGCTGGAAACGGCGCACCGCGATGTCGATATCGGCCGGCAGATGGAACGGCCCGATGCCGCTGGCATATCGGCCGGTTGCGGCATCGAAGGCATGGAAGCGGCTGATCTCGATATCCTCCTGCCCCGCCGAACCGCGCGTCGTCACGACAAGATCCGCAGCATCGAAGAGATTGCCCGGCCGAGTGACCGTGGCGCGATAGTGGCGAGCGCCGTTGGGCACCGCGACAAAGGTGACTCGCTGGAACGGGATCACGTCGAAGATCATGTTCTCGGAGACCAGGACGCCGGCGGCAGTCACCGTCACATCGGCGGGCGCCTGGTCGAAAAAGAGGGTCGCCGCGCCCTCGGTTTGGGCGTCTATCGCCGCGGCAACACCCTCTATGCCGATCGAGGTAACGCGAAAGTTCGCGCCGCCGGCGGGCCGTGTGAAAGCGAAACTGAAACCGGCCGAACGTTCGAGCTGAGCCGAGACCGGGACCCAGGCCGAGGACGAGATGGCGCTGAAATCGCCGTTCGCGTCGGTAACGCAGAATGCCGGCGCCGCTGCCGCAATCCCCGTCGGAATGGTCAACCTTGGCCCTGGACGGATCGGGACGCCCGGCGCGGCCGGCACGCCCTGCTGGATCGAGACGCCTGGCGCGTCCTGCAGATTGGACAGTACCAGCCCGCCGGCGTCGGTGCCGGACATGTTGCGCGTGGCACCGGTCAACGTCACCCAATAGCGTGCGACGTCGCCAATGAACGGGGTGTCGCCATGGCGCGTGCCGAGCGGGCAATAAGTGTCGCCGCTGTGCCGCGAGGCTTCCTGTTCCATCTGCGAGCGCTGCGCCGTGCTGCGACGGAAGGCATTGTCAAACCAGAAATATCCGATCGGCGGGACGCCCCAGCTATGCGTGCCGAACAGATATTTGGCCGAGCGCGCGAACACCTGGCCGGCGATATTGCTGCGGTCGGGCATATGCTCGGCAATGACATGACCCCATGGATCGTAGATATACTGCATCCAGCCGATGTTGAGCTCGTCGAGCAGCCAGCTGTCGAGCCATCCGGTCCGGTCCTCCGAGGTGATCTTGGCGACGAGAAACTCGTTGGTCCCGCTGTTGGCCGGCAGCAGCGGGTCCGCGAACTCGATGGCATCCCCATCGACGAGCGTGACGAGCGTGCGCTGGCTCGCCCCCGAAACGCCGCGGATGTCGATGCGGTCATGGACCGCCAGCGTCGGCCTGCCACCCGCCCCGGAGAACAGCAGCCGCGCCGGCTGGTTGGAGTCCGGCATGGCGGCAGTGAAATAGTCGCGCAGACCGAACAGTGCCGAGCCCGGCGTGTAAAGCGAGATCTCGACGTCGAGCGGCGCCGGGGTTCCGGTCGTGAACTGCGGCGTCGGCGCGCCGAGCACGGCCGTGGTGTCGGTCAGCGACTCGATGGCGCGGATGACGATGGCATCGCCCGACTTGACCGCGACGAGCGCGCCGGAGCGCAGCCCGTCGAGCGGCGCGGCGGGGCTCAGCGTCAGCGTCTTGCGGTCCGCCGCCAGCGACATGACCGCACGGCTGCGCGTCGCCGAGCGAATGCCCTGCACGGCCAGCGTGACGAGCGCCGCGATGCCGCCCCAGCTGGCCAGAGTGATGTTGTTGAGCAGGCCGCCCACGGTGAGGAACTTCGAGATGTTGATGAACATCTCGAGCACATCGGAGCCGGTGCCCTGCAGCGCCTTGCGCACCTTGACCGGTCCGGCCGTGATGTTCGCGGCCGAAAGGTCTGCGCGCGCCTGGTCGGGCAGGCTGGCAACCGCGCCATCGACCGTGGGTCCCAGATCGATGAGCACCGCGCGACGGTTCTGCGCCACCTGAACCTTGTCGTTGGCCGCGATCCCGGCGCCCTGGGCAAAGGTGAGGCGCCCCTCCCCCAGCGTCGCGTCGCCATAGGGCGAGAATTCGGGGCCACCGGCGGCCGACAGATCGGCGCCCAGTTCCAGGCCCCAGAGCGGCACGGCGGTCAGCAGCAGCGGCCCCCATTTGGCCGACTGCAGCGTATGGGTCAGCTCATGGTCTATGACGGCCTGATAGCGAGTCAGCTCGAGGCTGGCATTCTCATGATCCTCGGGCACGCGGACGCTGCCCGGCAGCATCTGCCCCGTCGTTGTCGCGGCCCCGGGCGACCAGGGCATGACGAGAGCGCCCGCCATGCCGGTCAGCGCGTTCACGACATCGATATCGGTGACGGTGAGCACCGCGCCGTCGATGGTGAAGTTGGCGGCGAGCTGCGCGGTGCCGCCCCAGGATGCGATATTGTGCGACCCGGCCAGCGCGCCCGCGCCGGCGTGTCGCAGGGCCAGCGGCTGATTGGCGCCGTCGACCCGGGCCGCGCGGACCAGCGGCCCGTTGATCAACGCGACGATGACGCCGCCGCCAAAGTGCCGCGGGCTCCAGACGTCGAAGGCGATCTGCCGGCCGCCGGCATCGGTGCCGTTGATGCCCAGCCGGGAACTGCCGGTCGCCGGATCGGCGACGACCAGCCGCGTCACCGTGATGCCCGTTGTTCCGGCGGGTATCACCGCATCGTCGGTATCGCCGGTGATCGTCGTCCTCGACACTGCCGTCAGCGTGAACAGCCGCTGGTTGCCGCCGGGCCAGTTCACCACGACCAGATCACCCACGGCAAATCGTGGCATGTCGAGCCGCACGCTGCCGGCCAGCGGCGGCTGCACGCGCAGTATCCGGTCATCGACGCGATCGGCGGGATAGACGAGCGCGTCGAGCGCGAGCAGCGCCGCCTCGATGGCCCCCGCGCCCATCGGCACGCGCCGATCGAAGGTCACGGTCAGCCGTACGGAAGTGATCTGCACCGGCACCGCCGCGGCGCCGCCGGGCGGGACTGCCGCAACCGCTTCGCCGGGGCGAAGCGCAGGGTTGCCGCTGCCCGGAGCGATGCTGGAGGAAGCAACGCCGCCCGCCAGCGTCGCGCCTGCGAGCAGCGTGCCCGAAGTCGCGGGCGCGGCCGCCGCGAAGGGAATGATCTGGAATGCCGCCACCCCCGCCGGGGGCGCCGCCGACAGCGCGATGGTGGCGATCGAGGCGGCCATGACGTTGGTGACGTTCGGCGCAGTGCGCTTGAACCGCTCGACCGTGAAGGCGGCCGGATTGGCATCGGGCAGCACTTCGGCGAGCACGATCGCATCAAAGACACGGGAAGTGACGCGCCGCGCGACTGTCGTGGCGCCATTCAGCATCACGAAACCAGTCGCGGGCGCCGTCCCCGGCAGGCCCGGCGCATAGGTCAGCGTCGCGGTGCCGTCGGGCGCCTGCGTCAGCCGGCCGATCTCGGCCCCGGCGGCAAGCTGCGCCCAGTTCGCCGCCGCGCCGGTGGCGCCGAGCGGAGTCAGTGCGCGGTCGAGCGTGATCACACTGGCAGCGACCGCCGTCACGATGGCGGCGATTCCCGTGGCCGCCGGGCCCGCCACAATGGCGTCACCAACGGCCGGAACCGCGCCCGAGACAATGGTGAGGTCGTTAGGATTGGGGCCCAATGTGCCGTTGAATACGCCGCCCGCCATTGCGGTGCGGACTGGCGTGCCCGGCGCCAGCATGGTCGGCACGGGCTCGTCGACGACGATGCCCGCTGCCAGCGCCGAGACTCCCGCAGCACCCAGCGGCGGCCCGCCGCGCGAGAGGCGAACAACGCTGACCGCCGGAACATAGTCGAGCGAAGACCCGGTGATGTCGAGCAGCTGATTGCGTCCCGGCACGGGCGTCAGCGGCTCGGACGAAGGCGCAGTCAGGCCGTCGAGCGTCAACGGGCCGGCGGCAAGGCCGGTCAGATCGGCGTCGGTTCGCACGATCGTCGAGCCCGAGGCTTCGTGGACGGCAAGCACCCGGCCCGCCGACAATATGCCGGCCGGATCGGTGAGCGCGAAGGCCGCGCCGATCGTCAGGCCAAGGCCCGTCCCCGACAGCGTCAGCCCCGCGAAATCGCCGATCGTCGCGGTGAGCACTACGCCCGAGGGCGCCAGCTCGGTCATCGTCGCCGGACGGGGCTTGATCTCGAGTTGGACCGCGTCGAAGTGCATGCCGCCGGCGGGAAAGACCGGGACCCGCGAGCCCGGGAACACCGGCTCGGCAGCGCCTCCCGCCCGCGTCCAGGTGACAAGCGACGCGCCATTCGGCGCCGCGCGCTGGCCGGAGAGCAGGAACGCGCCCGTCCCGTCCGGCACACAGCGCAGTACCGATCCGTAGAGCACCGGCCGGAATGCCGCAGACGGAGCGAACAGCCTGGCATCCTCCAGGTCGGTCATCTGCTTCTTGTCCGCACTCATCATGAACTGATAGGTGAAGGCATGGGTCGGCGCGGCAAGGAAGCCATCGGTGCGCAGCGCGAAGCTGTCGTAATTATTAGCCGTAACCCATTCTAGATCAAAGGGATCATGGTTGGTCGCCTTACTTACGATCCAGCCGATGGGCGAGAATTGCAGATTGAGCCACATGCCGAGCAGGCTGCCGATGGTGTTGCAGATCGACCAGGTCACGAACGAGGGTATCAACCACCACAGGTCGGAGATGCCACCGGTCGGATCGGCGAGGCTGACCGGATTGTTGCGGCACACCGCATAGGGCCCGGCAGCCGGCAGCTCGACCGGCAACGGGCCGGTCCAGCCGGTGGCACGGCGCGGATCCGCCGCCTCTCCATTGATCGGGTCGGGCGCATCGAAGCTGCCGGTGATCGGATCGAGCCGACGCAGCGGCAGATGCACCATGCCGTCGCGAATGGCGCCGCCGAACAGACCCGGCCCACCCTTGCGCAGCAGCATCTCGCCAAATGCATCACGCGGCAGCCGCTCGGCCCCGTCCGCCGTGACACGGCGGACGGGCGTGCCCGTGGCATCCAGCAGATAGGCTTCGAGCATCGGTGATCCCGGCGGCCCGTCCAGCGCACCGAGGCAATGCCAGCGGTCCCAGAGCAGTGTCCGGGTGATTCGACCCGCGTCGTCGGTGATCGCGAGCAGCCGGCCCCGACCATCGACGCACCATTCCCCGGGCTTGGCCGGCAACCCGATGCGTCGGCCGGTATCGTCATAGTGGATTGTTCCACAACCGTCATCGCCGCGCCAGGCGACCGGCCGGCCATCGTCGGCGCGGATGATGTGACGAAGCCCGAACGGCCCCGAAATGACGGTGAGATGTGGGCCGGCATAGCCGTAGTGCCAGTCGCCGCCCGGGCCGCGGCAGGCAATGATGCGGCCCTCCTCGTCATAGTCCATGTCGGTGCCGTCGGCATGCGTGATGCGGCCGATGTCGTCCCAGGCATGGCGCTCGCTCCAGCGTTCGCCGCGCGTCTCGACATGGCGGACGAAGCCCGCCGGCAGGAAGATCGTGTCGACGTTGGCAAGGCCGTCATACTGCGTCCGGCCATCCTGTGTCGCATCGACATAGACGCGCTCGCCGGCGGACAGGCGCAGCAGCCTCCCGTCCTCGGTCCGCTCGAACACCAGCGGCGTCTCGCAGCCGGGGATCGGCAGCAGCTCGGTGACCGCGCCGCTCACGAGATGCTCACCGAGGCAGAGACGCTGGCCGAGCCCGAGCCGCCGGCGTAGCGCAGCGCATCGAGCAGCGCGACGATCTCGTCCTGCAATGCCTCGATCAGCGCTTCGAAATTCTCGACCAGTTCGGGGCCCAGGCCGTTCACCGCCGCGATCAGCGCCCCGATGTCGATGGCGCGCAACTCCTCGCCGACCTGGGTCAGGTCGCCGCCGATCTCGGCCAGCCGCGCGCCGGGGTCCGCATCGGCGAGCCGATCGGTCAGATCGCTCAGGAAATCGAAGTCGCCCAGGAGCATGGCGGGATCGAGCGCGCGCAGCGCGGTGGCGGCGGCTTGCGTCACCGCCGCCAGCTCGGCGGCAAGGACGCGCGGGTCATAGGCCATCAGCGTAGCCTTGATCACGCCGTGCACTTCCGCGAGCTCGGCGACGAGGCGGTGCGGATCGATCACGTCCAGCTCCTCGCGCACGACATCGATGACGCCGAGAAACTTCTGCGCCTGCGAGCCCGGATTGAAGTGATTGAGCAGCGCCTTCAGCCGGTCGACAAAGGCCTGCAGGTCGGGCAGCAGCTCGGTGGTGAGGGTCGGCACCATCGCGAACAGGTCGTGCACCAGCGTGTCGATCTCGACTGCGATCGGCTCGGGATCCAGCGCCGCGAGCAGTCCGTCGAGATCGCCTTCCAGGCGCGCGAGCGGCGTCGCCTCCAGGCACGCAGCCAGCCGGTCGAGATCGGCGACGACGCCGCCGCTGCCGGTGAACAGCCGGTGCAGCGCGGCGCGGGCGGGCGCGAATGCAGTCTCCAGCTCGGCGCGCATCGCGCTGGGGCTGGCGGCGGCGACGACGGTGATCGATGCCTTGAACCGGGCAGTATTGGCCGAGAAATTGGCCTGCAGCGCGAACTGGGCATTCAGCTGCACCGGACCGAGCGCGGCCAGCAAGGCATTGAAATCGGCGTCCAGCCGTTCGCCGACCGCCTTCATCGCGGCACTGACTGCGCGCAGATCGCGTGCGAGCCCCGCCGCCAGCCCGTCGAGCGCGCGCATCGCCTCGCCCGCGGGCCCCGCCTGGAGCTAGGGCAGCGCCATGCGCGCCCGCGCCGGGATCGCTCCGATCATGCGGATCGCGTCGCCGGCACGAACCTCGTCCATGGTGACGGTCGGCGGTTCGGCAACGGGTGCCGGCGCGCTCGGCGTCGCCACGCCGGCGCCGCCGCTCCCGCCGGCGCTGCGCGCGGCCGGCTCCACGACCGCGCGCGCCGCGACATTGCCGGCCGCGTCGAAGGCCGAGCGCATCCCCGTCACCAGGGTGCGCGCCTCCGGAACCGGCACCTGCGCCAGCAACGCGTCATAGCCGCTGGTCACCGGTTCGAGCAGCCGGGCCGGGTGGACGCGGTCGAGCGCCGAGATCAGTTCCTCGAACGGCCCGCGAATGGCCTCGGCGGCAGGTCGCGGATCGAGGCTTTCGAGCATCCGTGCGGCGGTTTCGATATAGTCGCCGAGGTCAGGCAGCAGCGAGTGATGATCGAAGCCGCGCAGCGTCGCGAGAAACTCCGCCATTTCGGCACTCAGATCCTCGGCCAGCGTAGCGGGGATCAGATTGTCGACGACGCGAGAGGCTTCGACGAGGCCGTCATGGAGGTCCGCTGCGAACTCGGCGGGGATTTGCAGTGCCGCGGCGGCCTCGCGCACTGGCTCAAAGGCCTTGTCGAGATCGACATTCTCGATCAGCCGTGCGAGCTGCTCGACCTGGGGCTTCAGCGGCTCCGGCAGCGGCACCGAAGACAGAAGCTTGGAAACCGTCTCGCGCAAGCTGTGAAGCTGTGCGACCATCTGCTCGCGCGCCGCGGCAATTCCCAGATGCTCGATGTCGCTGGTCACCGTGTCGATGGCCGCGCGGAACGCCTTCAGCCCCTCCGCGACACGCTCAAGCACGGTCTTGGCGTCGCCGGCCAGCGCATCGACTGCGGCAATGACGCGATCGAGCGCATCGACGATGCCGTCGAGCGCCTGATGCAAGGCAGCGGACACATCGGCCAGCGCGCCCTGCACGGCGGCGGTCAGCTGCGTCGGATCGAGATGCGAGGTGATCTTGGCCAGTGCGCCGTGCGCGGCGCGCGCAGGGCCGTCCAGTCCGGCCGAGGCGATCGCATCGGCCAGCCCGTGCAGGAAATCGGTGATCTCCTTGCGCAACGGGCGAATCGGCAGCTCGCGCAGCTTGCGGCGGACGAATGCCTTGGCATCGACCACCGCGCGATCGATCGGCACCTCGAGCGTCGTGCGCGCGCCTTCCTCCAGCATCGGCGCCAGCCCCTGGATCCAGGCACGGATGGCGTCATAGTCGGGATTGACGAGCATGACGCGGAAATCGGCGATGGCCTGCCGGAACTCGTCGAGAAATTCGATCACGCCGGCACGGCCGAGGCGCAGCCCGGCGCCCGCCTGGGCCAGCGGCTGCAGCAGCTGCGCGGGGCGGAGCCGGGCGGCCTGGCTGGCGACGAAGGCCATGTCATCGGCGATCACGCTGATCGTGTTGCCGCGTACCCGTTCGAGATCGGCAATGGCGGCATCCAGCGCGGCACGGGTGCGCGCTTCCGCGACCGCCTGCAACGCCAGGTTCAGCCCGGCGAACCGCCCCTGGGGCAGCCGCAAGGCGCCGCTCTGCCGGAGCAGATCGGCGATCGCGCTCCGACCGTCCGAAAGCGTGGCATGGGGCACCGGCAGCAGCACTTCGGCGAGCAGCGCGACGACCTCATCGACATGGGCGGGCGGCGCGCCTCCCGCGAGCGCGGAGAAGGCATCGGCTCCGGCGCCGAGAATGGTCCCGGCGTGACCGGCACGCTCACCGACGAGCTGCATCGCGTCGCCCAGCGGTGTCCCGAACACACGGCCGAAATCGGCCGTGTCGCCGGTCACCGATCCAACCAGGCCGATGACGATCTCCAGCCCCTGCCCGATCGCGCCACCGAGATCGCCGACCGGCAGGTGTCCGGCATCGAACCGGCCGGCCAGGCCGCCCAGCGCGGCCATGACCGGCTGGAGCAGCGCGCCGGCGTCGGGAAAGTCGCTGCGCAGCGCCTCGATGCTGCCGCCAAGCCCGCCGAGCGCGCTGGCCGCGGACCCGCTACCGACGATGTCGGCGACCGTCGGCGCGCTGAGCGAGGCAGAGACATTGCCGCGCGCCGAAACGATGTCCGAGACGTCGATCCCGCGGAGATCTTCGAGCAGACTCACCGGTCATACTCCAGCCGCAGGTCGGCAAGCTCGATGGTGACGAAGAGCTCGGAGGCGAAGACCGGTGCCGCCCCTGCGAACGGCCGAGCCGGAATCGACGCGCGCTGCAGCGTGAATATGGGCTTGGCCATCGTCGCCAGAACGTCATCGCCGATCCGCACCGGGCGCCCGCCCGGATCGGGATCGGCCACGGCGATCTTGAGCGACGGCACGCCCGCCGATCCGTCCGCCCACAGGAACCGACCGGTATTGGCTCGGACCCGCACCAGCGCCGCCCGGTCGAGCACGACCGGCTCGGGAAGCTCGGCCCAGAGGTCGCCCATCGGTCCCGCCGCGCATTGCAGCACTGCAGCCCGGCCCAGCGGCTTCCCGTCGAGCGCGTCGACCAGCTCGACGGCCAGCTCGGTGGGCTCACTGGCAATGCCTCGCAAGCCAAGCCGGGCGACACGCTGCCCGCGCAGCGCCTCGGGCGGCAACGCCCGGTCCTGCCCGGCCATCCCGCCGATACGGCCCGCCGGAGCGCCGGCCGCGGGCACGAGATCGGAATAGTCGCTCACCAGACGAACCCCGGCATATTTGATGCGCAGATCAGCAATGACGCGCGAGGGGCGCTCGGCCGCATAGGGCGGCGCGAGCGCCAGCGCCGCCGGCGCCGCGTCGACCGCGGTCGTCGAGACGCCCGGCACCTCGCGGATCAGCTTGCCATGCGCCGCGCTCTCGGCAAGCCACGCGTTGGCCGGCGCCGTGGCATGGATCGTCACCGATGCAGTGGGCGTGCCGCCGGCCGCGACGGCAGTGGACAGGGCGGTCGAGAGCGCCTGGACGAGACTGATGTCCGCATCGGGCCCATCCGGATCGAACTGCGGAGAAGCCCAGAGCGTCGCACCGTCCGGGCCCGTCACCTTCACATCGTGCGCGGCGCTGTGCGTGACCAGACGGACACTGCCCAATTGGGTCGACTGCTCCGCGAACTCGGCCGGCGCCTTCCCCGTGACCAGCGCGATCCGCACCTGGCGGGCTTCGACCGACGGGGAAAGCTGCAATGCGCCATTATTGAAACTGGCACCGGTCAGACTGGGTGGAATCGAATGCTGTTGACTGACCGGCGGCACAGTGAAGCGCGGTGCCTCAAAGCCACCGGACGGGCGCGGAAAGGCCACCGCGATACGCGAGCCGTCAGGGGGTGGGCCGTCAGGAGGTGGGCCGATAATGTCCTTTCCGCCCGGCTGCCTGAAGCCCGAAAGGCCGATCCCGCGCACCCGCTTGCCGGCCGGAACGTCGATCACCCAGCCATTCTTGTCGGCCCTGAACGGCGCGGAGGCCGTGACTTCCTCGGCAACGTCCGGGCCGATCGACAGCATCGCCTCGGTGACTTCGGCGGCGGTGGCACCCGGCACGGGCGTCCAGTGGAAATTGACGACATGCCCCGGCTCGCCGATGTCGATGCGCCGGCGAGCCCGGATGCCACGACCGGGATTGTCGCGTTGCACCATCCCGCCGCCATCATGCTCGAAAAGCTGCGGGCTCTTCCTGTGGGTGGCGGCGCGGTCGATCATGTGGCGGGCCGTGTCGCCAGAGCAAAGCGGGCCAGTTCGATGCCCGGACCGTCCGGCGTTTCCAGAGTGACGAGAAGAAAGTCGAGCCCGGGCGCCGCCGGCGGCGTGTAGGACAGCGTCGTCTGGCCGCCAGTCAGAATCAGCCGGCGTGCG